>BHFT01000122.1:0-21141 GCA_004320025.1 Laticauda laticaudata | reverse complement strand
ACTTTAAAAGCACTACAATGACGTGGGATAATACCCTAAGGAAGCTGAACAGCACACATGTAAGTACCCGTGAAAACTTAAAAAAACAAATACACACACACACACACACACACATGTATATATAGGTGTGTGTGTGTGTATGGTATTCAGCTTTCTTTGGATATTTTCCCACGTCATTATATTTGTGTTTTTAAAGACGAACACTATACAGAAGCTTAATTTCATAGTGTTGTTCAAGTGTAAATATGAATATATCAATTTTGAAGCCAAAGTCGCAGGAAAAGACTGCCAGGATTTAGTAATCTTTGGACAAACTGGAAATGGCAGCTGCATACCTTTTGAGAGTCTAATACCTATGTCATGTACTTCAAAATACTTGTCAATTTTCTTTCTGAAGGTGGTTGAAATTTCATCTCAGCACGTATAATGAAACGGAACAGGATTTCTGCATGCACTCTGTGGTAATATGCTATAATCTCTCACAGAGATGCTTTGATCTTGGATCGTTTGCAATTTCCTTTCCTTTTTCTTCTTCTTTTTTTTCTACTTCCAGCTCCCATTGAAAAATCATCCCTGGGAGTGTTTGGCTCTAAAGTGCAAGCTTGTTTCCAGAGTTCAAAGAATTGTATTTTAGCTGTATTGCATTTACTGAGGGCTTTTATTTGTTGTTTTATTTCTTCCTTGATCTGATAAAGCAGAGTCTTGGTTTCATTTTCTCTCATAAATGTATTTTGACCCTCTTTATATTTCCTGGATTAAAATCCAGCCAGAAAGAAATGTGTGTAAAATGAATAAGATTCACCAGCTTCATATATTCTTGCTCAAGGTTCTCCAACTTTACATGAACATTTCTCTATATCTATCTATCTATCTATCTATCTATCTATCTATCTATCTATCTATCTATCTATCTATCTATCTATCTATCTCATCTAACATCTATCACCTATTATCTATCTATCTGCCTATCATCTATCTACATCAGGGGTCTTCAAACTTGACAGGTTTATAGACTTGTGGATTTCAACTCCCAGAATTCCTCCTCCAGTCTTGTTAGCTCAGGAATTCTGGGAGTTGAAGTCCATAAATCTTAAATTTGCCAAGTTTGAAGATCTATCATCTGTCTGTCTATCTATCTATCTGGTCCTCAATTTATGACCATTTATTTAACAATGGTTTAAAGTTATGGCCTCAGAAGACATGACTATAATCTGTCCTTGAAATTATGACAGCAACACTCTGAAGTCACATGTTCACAATTCATGTGGTTTTATGAAGGTTGAAACATCTTGTAGTCACATTATCACAATTTGCAATCTTCCCAGCCAGTGACAAGCAAAGTCAATTGGGGAAGCCAGATCTGCCTTAAAGGTAGGTAATATATGTTGTGTGAACTATGAATTCTAATAATCCATAACTGATATTCTAACAAAGTCCCAATTCACATTAGAACACTCTCAAAGGACAATTCTAGTACTGGTCCTTAATTCTCTAATGTTTCATCCTTGGTCTTGTCCATCTTTTTCTTTTTCTTCTACAAAAGTACTCCAAATTTCTAATTCAAAAGAACTTTCTGAATTGAATCAGGCTGTCTGTCACAACTGTTAAATCACCTTGGAGGACAGAGGTTGGGGGACATCAGAATATTTGGAAGTGTGATTTTGAATTTTGCCTCATTTATACAGGCCTACAGAATAGAACTGGAAGAAGAAAGGAAGGAAGGAAGGAAGGAAGGAAGGAAGGAAGGAAGGAAGGAAGGAAGGAAGGAAGAAAGATAAAGAGATTGGTAGGTTCAAAGCAATGGATCTGACAAAACCAGACCAAAAATAAATAAAATAAATAAAAGCTGGTTGTTATTTAATAAGCAATAAGAATACGGAATACAAATATATGGATTACAATAATTATGTAAAAGTACAGTGTCTGGGTTTTGCAAAATGATTTTTATTCCTGCCTGAATAAATGGCTTATGCACCTGCTTGTTTTACAGGCTTCTAATCCTCAAGCACTCCTAAGGATGTTCAAAGTTCCAGCAAGAGATTTCCAGGAAATATAAAACGATCTCCAATGACAAGTTTGGCATTTTCTGTGCTTCTATCAAATTGCTATGCATGCATAGCTCTCCTAAAGCTTATCTAAATAACAATAACAATCAAGATGATGAAATGTAATTTATAGAGACTACTAGAGTAGCCAGCATGACATCAGGGAGGGCTGTTATTTTCCCAGCAAACTGTTACCTATTTATCTACTTGCATTTGCATGCTTTTGAACTGCTAGGTGGCCAGGAGTGGAGGTGAGGACCAGTGGTGGGATTTAAATCTTTTTACTACTGGTTGTATGGATATGGCTTCGTGGGCATGGCAGAGGAAGGAGACTGCAAAATCTCCAGTCAGAGGTGGTATTTACCGGTTCTCTGAACTACTCAAAATGTCCACTACCGGTTCTCCAGAACTGGTCAGAATCTGTTGAATACCACCTCTGGTGAGGACAGGAACTCAAACCATCATGTGGAGATTAGGTCTTGAACATGCATTGCCAACTTTTCAATCTTAATGAACCACCATGCTGGCTCAAGGTCTTTGAAATGGAAATGAGTGCTTCCCCCTATAGCTGGTAACCTTTATCCTGAGGTGATTACTGCCCAGATCGACAAGGGCTACAGTAGGTAATGGAATTCCTGGACATCTGGTGACAAATAATCTATATTTGGCATTTTAATGGATTTCTCCATGTTTATTTATTTATTTGATTTGTCAATCTCTTACAAAATAATAGGTATAAGTATAAACACAGTTATGAGTACATGAAAAGGTTGTTTTGACATATGATCATGGTTGAGTTCAAAGTTTCCTTTTTTTAATGCAAGAAAGTTATTGCATGAGTTTTGCTTCTGGAAAATTTGTTCCTTATGTGTTTCATGCTACAAAGACTGTTTTACCAGAACTGAGGTTTGTCTATTTCTCTGTTTGGACTGACTTAATTTGCAGCCTCCTGGCTGGGAGCTCTCAGCCTTGCATTTATAATAACCAGCTGATAAGGAATATTGTTTCACTTAACTCTTGCCTGGACTACCTGTTGGTGAAGGCAGCTAATTGGCAATGTGTAATTAAAGAGAGGGGGTTTTTTTTGGGGGGGGGAACTGTTTTTTTGCAAAGGCCGGGTCAGAGAAATCTCTTGTTTTGAAATCAGAGAGAAATTGAGGGTTTGGGTTTGTTATGTTTGGTTAAGGAAATCTGGCCAATTTTGGAAGGATTTAAACTGAAATGTCAAGTTATTTTTTAATCAACCCAGATCTTCCAAGTATAATGTAGTTCCAAAGAAGGACAGCTAAGGAATTTGACAGTCTGATGCCACACCAGATTGAATACTTTCTATTCAAAATGGAATCAGCAGCTGATACTTTTTTTTTAATTTAAAACACATGCTTGCTTTTCCCTCTCTAGACAGAAACACACTTGCTTTGGCACAGAAAGAGAAACGCTCAGATATTTTGACTTTTTTTTTTTTTTTGCACTGCTGTTAGGCGCAAAGGGTCAGGAACATACATTAAGTTGCAGTTCAAAAGATTGATTGCTTAAACCCAAGAATCTGTTCAACTAAAATTCAATACTAATTTGGTGCCAGATCATGATCAATAAAATTCAAGAAGGATTGGACCTGGTATAGCTTTGGCAATGCATTGACTCTTAGCTGATGACACACTTAACTCTGCCTCCACCAGCTAGGCCTGCTCTTTGCCCACATTTCAGAACACATCTACATGAAGCACTGGAGGGAATCCAATATTTGGGGATGTTTAGGATAATCAGTCTAAAGGCTGTCAGGGTGTGTGTCAGAATACACACAGTGTGTCTATATGAGACAAACAGTTTTGTATTTGAAATAGTGGTTTTATCTACAAAGAATATATACATAAGATAAAGGTAAATGTTCCCCTCGCATATACGTGCTAGTCATTTCCGGCTCTAGGGAATGGTGCTCATCTCTGTTACAAAGCCAAAGAGCTAGCGCTGTCCGAAGAAATCTCCGTAGTCAGCATGTGGCCAGCATGACTAAATGCTGAACGTGCACAGGATGCTATTACCTTCCCACCAAAGTGGTCCCTATTTTTCTACTTGCATTTTTTACATACTTTAAAACTGCTAGGTTGGCAGAAGTTGGGACAAGTAACGGGAGCTCACTCCATTATGTAGTGCTAGGGATTCGAGCTGCCAAACTGCCGATCTTTCTGATCGACAAGATTAACAATATATACATACACGTACTTTAGTCAGACTCAAACAAACAGCAATCAACAATTACATCATGGAAGCACACATGGAGAGAGAGATATGCCCAACAGGGCCTCTTCTTATTAGAGGCTCTTAAAGTGATATCAGCCCAAAACTTTACTGACTCATTCCCAGCATTATATTATCATAGCAGCTGGTCAGCTCTTAAATCATTACCCTGACAGTCTGAATGGGACAAAATAATCTCAATTAATCTAAAGGTGAATCTTAACAAAATTATCTGTGGAGATTCTCAGTCATCTAGGTCATGGTTGTCCCAAAGGTGCTTTTTCAAGAGGTAACTGGATTTCTCCCACTCCTCCCTTTATTTTTCTTTCTTTGGAAGATGTTTCACTTCTCACCGTTCACATCAGTTCTGAATGGCAGGGAATGGAAGCATTTATATTCCTTGCAATCATCTCATCATTTGCACTGTTTCTGAGAGTTGTTGAGGCCATTGGAGGTTTGTCTGTGTCCTCAGGGTCCCTAAATAGTGCAAATAGGTGTGGAGCCCTGTTAGCAATTTCCAAAAGATTCCATACCCATTTGCACTGTTTAGGTGACTTCCAAAATTTAAATGGCTTGATCAAAATCCATCTGTTTCTGAAAAGCCCCACTTCAATTAGAATATCTACCAAACTTATCTAGGTCCGCAGACTTGAGTCAGAATGCAGTTAAAACTAATATCTATTTCAAGTCTGCCATATATATTCAGGATCATCACTTGCTTCTTGCTGTACCCAGAAGGAAGAGTTCTGATTGACTTGCAAATATTTATTCATTCCTTTTCATAGTTTCTATTTCTCTGTTTGTTTTTGTTGTCTTGCTACCTGGATCCAACCTTAAGGGATCCTGATGGCGCAATGATTAGAATGTAGCATTGCAGGCAAACTCTGCCTACAGTCTGGAGTTTGATCCTGATTGATTCAAGGTTGACTCAGAACTTCAATCCTTCCGAGATTGGTAAAATAATTGGCCCAGATTGTTGAAGACATTATAAACTGCCCAGAGAGTGCTGTTTGGGATGGTATATAAGTCTGATTGCCATTAAGTTTGCAAGCTTTATCCTTTCCCACTCAGGCTAGAAAGATAAGGGTAGGTTCTGATCTGATTCTAATATCAACTTAGTTTCCAAATTGTACCTTCTGCTAAGTTCAAGTTTTAATTATCAGGATAACTGAAAGGTAGTGTTGTGGCCTGCCAGCAGCCAGCAGAGCTGGTGACAGACTTGGACAGTGAGGAAGTTGGGGGGGAACATGGGCCAATCCTGGAGTCTGGGGAAGGCTCTGATGAGTGCTCTGCATCTGAGGCAGAGATGGGGCCAGGGTCATCTGGCAGTTATCAGCTGCCTTCAGAGTCAGAGATCAGTGAGGTAGAAGAACAGCTGGAGCCTGTTCCCAGTGTGTGCATGCACAGAGCTGCCAGGAGAATGGAACAGCTAAGGAACAAGGGTTGACTCAGGAGTAAAGGCAAAGGTGGACAGTGAATGGTCCCTCCCATAGGGAATAAATATCAGCAAAAGGGGAGTGGTGTTTTCAGGAGACAATTAGTTCATTTGATTAGTATGAAGATTTGTTCATGACTCTCAGAGACTCCATGCCAAATGTTTTCTAGTACAGCATTGCACTTGGAAGCTATCAGCTTGGCAGCTCTCCAAGCCTGATAAGGACTGTGGTTATAATTCACCCTTGAAAGACTGTTTGCCAAGACTTTGCTGGATGTGAATGATAGGAATTCACATTAGCCTAATAAAAAGGGGTTTTATCAGGACAAGGAGCTTGTTTTGTGATTTTGTGAAGCCTAGGTCAGAACAGATAGAACTGTACTATTTTCCCCTTAAATATAATGTAAGAGTGGTAGAGAATAAGACAAAAAGAGTAGGCAGTCAAACAATTCATAGATTAAAGACCGGACTGTACAGTGGTGCTTTCATTTCAGAACTTACTTTCCTCTCCCTTTCCTATATCTATAAGCAATTGTGTGTCATGTGTGCAAATGAGAGAACTGAAGAGGTTGTGCAGCTGTTGAGACAAGAAGGCCATTCTCTGCAAACAGCACAAGAAAAGAATCAACTCCTCTGAGCTTCGCAGTGACAGACTTCATAGGCCACACAGACTGTGTGAAATTGGATTTAGCATGATTATTTCCGGGCAGTAATTCACAGCAAATAGCATCAAGGAAAACTTTGCTTAAATCCTGATTGGAGAAAGTGGATTTAAATCAAACTAATAGCTCGCAAAACATTCAAAGTATGCTTTGTACCTGTGCCTTGGAGATACATCACCAAATCCATATCCCCAAAGAAGTAAAGGAAAAGAAAACAGACTGATTTAAAGAATAAATTACTTGTCATAGTGATCTTTAAAAAACGCCAGATTTTAACGCAAAAATATAATCCTAACATTTATTGCAGCAAAAACAAATGTCAACATATTAGACATAACTGACTAAGCTGGGGTAGCATTTCCACGAAACTGAAAGGAATATGACAAGATGTATTTCACATTTATTGGAATGAGATTTGGTCTTCTTTATCATAAGCAGTAGATTAAAACACTTTATTTTAATTTACTTCACCGTATTGAAGGGGGAGGGGGAGGAATCATTGATTCAGATAAACAGCAGCATAGCATATTCCTTTTTCACTAGAATAAACAATCAATCTCAAAACGTAAATATGTAATTTGTCTCCACTTTTGTATACACCTGAGTGCCACTAGTTATATTAAAGAACAGTGACATATTACATGTTGTGATCCCAGATAGTTAAACTCTTATCTGATTATCTCTCTGATTATCCGTGAAATAACAACACCATTTCAATTTGCAGACTCCAGAAAGTGCCCTTCATATCTGTGACTGTTAGATGGTGCTCCATTCAAAATCCAAGAAAGAAATACTTAGACTCCATTAATTCGAGAAAAGATATCTTTTATTGGAAGCCAAGTGGTAGCAACAAAAGAATTCTGAATCTGAGAAAATGAGCGCATAAATCACATATACAAAGTGATGGCAACGTTCCCACCCCCAGTAGTTCAATTGGCTCATCCAATTAAAAGTTGTGTATAGCATCATGTGGGCATCTCCAGGTGGTGATGAGGCCCCTGTCTGTTGACCTTGACATATTTTAATAAAGAGTTGTGGCTGAGCATAGCATAGGATAAAAGCCTGAACAAGAACCTTCGCCCCCCAACTTGTACAGGTTTGTTTTGTAATACCTCCAGCGCGCTTCCCAGAACCATGTCTCCCCTCCTCCCCCCATTACTTATGACAGATGAAAGATGCAAAGCAAAGGAAGAAAATCTTAAAGGCTGACAGTGACATTCTACTCCCAGTGCAAAAGGCATGTGTTCACTATTGTGAGTAAATACATTAAGTTGTGTACAATTATGAACATCTGATTTCTGGTGATTTCTAAAAACTCCTGGCATCAACTCATAAAGCATTCCTGGCTTGCTCTCAAGTTGCCATAAGAAGGAGGAGGGAGGAGATCTGAGGGAGCAGTTTGTTGCTATGACCAGAAGCACATTCCACACATACCTTTCTCCAGATTGTGTCTCAGGTTACTAAGTTCAGCCAGAGAGGCATGTTTTCCACAGTCCTCAGAAGTGCTTTGTTGGAGAATGTTATTTATGACACACCCTGCGAGGAGGGGGGAAACAGGGTCATAGGTGCACAGTAAATTACACAGGGCAGAGCCAACTGCACTTGGGAAAAATGCCAAAATGTTGCTCCAAATAAATATTTGGATTTCTTTGGAACTTGGCTCGAGGCTCATGAATTAATTAGAGCATCCATTGGAAACCTGACACCTGGTTGAATCATCTTTGCCAATGACAATTCAGGTACACAACATTTTACGATAGCCATTGCACTTCAGAGACAAAGTTAAGAATTTTAAAGCAAAGTAACAACTTCCTAGCACCATTCAAAAAAAAGATAATCTTAAGCCCATGTCACACTGCACCAACGGATACAAAGAGGATGTAAAACGGACAAAAAAGCTTGCCATCCGTTGGTTAACTGCCGTTTAACGTGATGTTACTAACTGCCTCCGTTTTGGCTTCTTCTCTATTCCATCCCAGCATCCGTTTTATTGACGTTTCATCCGCTCAGAAAGTTTTGAGTTGCTCAATCAAACTTTTTGCGGGAAATGTATCCAATTCGTCCATTCTGTATCCGTTACGCATCCGCAACGCATCCGTTCTGCATCGTTATGCATCTGCTATATCGCTTAGGTGCATCGCTGCGCATACGCGCAAACTCGCATCTGCTCAGACGCAGGGGAGAAAATGGAAACGGATGCAGAACGGATTGCAGAAACGTATGCCTAGCGGATTGCAGCATGGAAACAAAGCATGTAAAACGGAAAAAACGTCGCAGAGGGGACCTATCTTGGATATATTGAAGGATGTCTAGAAGATGCCTAGAGGATGCCTAGAGGATGCAAAGGGACACCTATACTGCCTATAAAAAGGTGGGAGCAACAATCTGGATCTCACTTTCGACCAGCAGCCTGCTGCAGACCTCTGTAGCCTTTCATCTGACTCTTCCTCTTCCACAGCATCCAGTCATGTCCACCATGGATCATAACCCAGTCCTTTTGGCAGCCACCATCCTTCTGCAACAGTGCGAAGCCATTACAGGCTCTGTGAACTCTACTATGGGGAAAAAAAGGGGGCGGTCAAGAAGCATCTGGGTACGAAGATGTTCGCCAGAAGAGCAGAGGATGGACTGTACAACAAGCTGATGGTGGGAGCTCAGGAACGAAGACACTCGGGCATTCCAGAACTTGCATGAGGATGCTCTCAGCCATGTTTGACGAAGTTGTGCAAGCGGCTGACACCCAGGTGACCAAGGCAAAAACCAAACTTCCGGCCCAGCTGGAACCTGGCTCAAGGTGGCACTTCACTCTGCGCCAACCTGGCCTCAGGGACACCTACAGGAGCATGCAGTACGGCTGGAGGGTGCCACACAATACCATCAGCATTGTGGTCAGAGAAGTGGTGCAGGCCATCATCAAAGAATACAAGGAGGAGCTCCTCCAGTGCCCTCACTGAAGAAGGATGGAAGAAAATTGCAGAGCAGTCGCTATCAGAAGTGGAACTTCCCCCACACCGTTGGAGCATAGATGGCAAGACGTGGCTGCCAAAGCTCCAGCCAAATCGGGTCCACTTATTTCAATTACAAGGCTTCTTCAGCATCATCCTTCTTCGCCCATGGTCGATGCTGACTACAAGTTCATGTACATCGATGCTTCAGGCAACAGCTCATCTTCAGATTGCCCAGGTATACAACGCCAGTCACCTCAAGGAGGAGCTGGAAGGCAACCTCATCGTGGGCTTCCAGATCCAGAAACCCTGCCCAACGACACACAAGATGTGCCCTACTTCATCTATGGGGATGACGGCCTTCTCCCTCACAACCTACCTCATGAAGTCTACATCTCCAAATACCTCACCCGTGAAGAGAGGATCTTCAACTACAGGCTGTTCAGGGCAAGGCAGGTGGTGGAGAATGCCTTTGGCATCCTGCCAACAGGTTCCAGGTACTTCTCAACCACCATGTAGCATCGCCCAGAGGACCGTGAGGAGGATCATGGAAGCTTGCTGCATCCTGCACAACTTCATGCGCAACCCGCTACCCAGTCTTGCAGAACAGGCTCGTGGACTCCAACAAGGCAATGGGGACATGAGCCTGGGAATGGAGGCAGGGGAGAAAACTGATAGACACTGAAGATGTGCAAGGCCCCAACAGAGCCTCATGTGAAGGAAAGAAGCAGCGCAACCCCTGAAACACTGGTGCAGCTCCCCAGTTGGAGCAGTGGAGTGGCAAGACAGGATGATAGATGCTTAATGGATGCTTCTTCATCCTGTCTCATCACACTAATGAGATTGGGCCATGAATGTTGGGTGGCCTACAATGAACAGGGCATTTAATAAAGAGTTGTGTTTACGGCTGACATGTGTGGATGATTGATTATTATCGTTATTGATAATAAAGGGCCATAGATGTGGCACCTGGGGAGGGTGGACATCCAGTCCACTATGCTTGCACCTGGAGGTTTATACAGCTATTACCCATCCCAAAGGTATCCTGCCCATCCACTGCTACTTTAACCCATCCACAAGCATGCAAAGGCTTAAACCATTTCTAAAAGTTTCCACCAAGACTTTATTAAAAAAAGAAAACGAAGCAAGTGTATGAATCAAAAATAGACTTTACTAACAAGAAGCTATAAAACAAAAATGAGTCTCTGGCACTCCTCTTGGTCACTCAGTCTCAGGGTGAAGGGGTCCAGGTGCTGTGGAGGTGGCTGGTGCTGGAGTGCTTGTCATCAGCTCCTCCAAAAGCAGAAGCAGCAGAAGCCCAGCCCAGAAGAGCGAGCCATGCTGCAGAAGCCCAAGCAGAACCAGATTGAGGGCCAGGGGGCGGGATGGTAGCCCTGTCCCTCTTGCAAGGGCTGGCAGCAGATGCTGAGGCTTGCTGTGCTTCAGCATGGTTGTGGGGTTGCTGGATGGCAGGGAGGCTGGCAGGAACCAAGGCTGGCAGGGAGCAGGCACCAAGGTGACAGGAAGGCTGGCAGGCAGGCTGGCAGCAAGGCTGGCAGCAGACATGCAGGCAGGACAGGCAAGGCAGTCGATTGTGTTCTAGAAGCAGGTCTTTCCTCTGAATGGCTACTGCTTCCGAGCTGCTTCCGTTATATCCACGGGGCATAACGCATGCATCCTCCCCGCATGCGCAATTAATGCTCGGCATCGCTAGGCTTCTGCTGTGGCATCCGCTCGCATCGCTCTGCATCGCTTCATTCCGCTGTGCATCGCTGTGCATCGCGTGTATCCGTTCTGCATCCGCTTGCTGAGGTCCCCCGGAAGCCTAGCGGATGTGCCATCAGCTCCCCATCCACTTCCATCTCCTGGGCTTCCATTCCGATCGCTTTCCATCTGCCCTGCATCCTCCCCGCGTCCGTGTCTTATCTGCTCCGGTTAGCAAATTTTTCCCCTTCTAGAGCGATAACAACGGATGGAACATTTTTCTCATCCGTTGTGTCCGTTTTGCATCCGTTGGGCAGTGTGACAGGGCCTTTAGATTAGATGTTTGTGCTGCTGTTAAAGTGTTTTTTAAAAGAATTGTGAGATGCAATAATCACAGGCAGATTAATTGAGAATTTGTGGGTTCTGGCTAGAATTGCAGTTGGGTAAACTGGAAATCTACCAATATTGTTACATATTATGGATTGACTTGAACATAAAGTCAATTTTGAATCAAGCTTGACTCCTGAGATACTATGAGCACAACCAAGGAGAGCAGCGACAGATAAATGCTTTGTTATTTCTCTCTTATAGGCCAACTTTTGACTCCTTGATCTTGTCAATAACTTCTCTTGTATGGTGTTGTATGTTGTATGCATGTTCATTACCTAGTTGGGTAATAAAATGTCTGCAAGAAATCTCCCAAGCTCAGAGAGCATCCAGGACCTCACAGTTCAACCCTGAGCTACAAATTTTCTCTTTTATTGGTGATTTTGTTATTCTCTGGAAAATTTCACCCAATTCTACAAACATCCAGGTTCATAACAGGTAAGTCAAGGATGAAAAAGCTGTTACCGTAACACACTTCATAAACTTAAATTCACAAGGATGTATAAGTGAGATGAGCCACTTTTATTTACTTTCTTTTTTAAAAAAGTTTTTTTGGATTTTTATTTTTAAATGTACATTGATATCAATACATGAACAGTGTGGCCTCTGAGCATAATTCATCTAGATACAATTACTTTCTTCAAAGTGAAGTGAGAGCTGTACATTTATGACTGCTGTAAGTATCATAACTTGGTAGAATTTGGTTTTATATTGTATGGTATATAATAGCTATTTCCTGCATTCATTCAATCAGCCAGTAGTCCATATACCTTAAAGCTGAAGTAGGACACGTGTGGATGCTAAAAGGCTAAAAGGCTGAACTCATAAACCTTTTAACCTTTGATATACACATTTCCTATCTACAGCCTGAAAATATTCAGACTATTTGCTGATTTCATATCATTCTAGATCCCTCACATCCTGGACATAAATTGTTTCAACTTCTACCCTCAAAACAATACTATAGGACACTGCACCTCAGAACAAATAAACAAGGACATTTTTTCCCTGAATGCTATCACTCTGCAAAACAACTAATTCCCACAACACTGTCAAACTATTTAGTAAGGCTGTATTACTATTCTTCTTCTCAACTTTCTTATTACCTATCTCCTTTTCTACTTATGACTATAACTCTTTTGCTCATACCTTTATGATTTATATTGTTTTAATTAGTTTCCAACATGATTTATGTTGATTGCTTATTTAATATCCAATGATTATCACTAAGTGTTGTATCTTATGTTTGATGATGAATGTATTTTTATGATGACTATGATCATAATTTTTCACTTACAGCTTTTATGTACACTGAGAGCTTATGCATTGAAGACAAATTCCTTATGTATCCAATCACACTTGGCCAATAAAGAATTCTATATTCTATTCATCTCTAAAGCATGAACATCTCATATATGGATATGGGTAAATGAAGTGCACGAAAGAATATGGATACTGCTGCATCAGGACAGAAATAAGGGCTGATGCCTTTGGCTTAATCAGTGAAGATATTGAGGTATGGAGTGCCTTGCATTTAAGATAGAAAGAAGAAAAACCACTAAGTCTCATGGCACTTAACAGCTTCTGTGCTTTTGAACTGGCTCTGCTGAAATGTCACTAAAACCACAAGTCTCTTGGAACAGAAACGATTACTGCAGACAAAGATGAACAAACATCCAGATGGTACTAATCCAAAGCACAGAACTTTGAGGCACTAAATATACCTTTTGATATCTTGTGCTCAGAGAACTATGCAAGTGGCTACTACTACATTTGTGTCAGGAGCACTGAAGGACTTCTGGGTTGAAATAATTGAATGGTGACATCACCATCTGGAAGGAGATTGCCTAGTTGGGACTCCTTTCATATCCCCATTAAGTTGCCCATTGAAGTATTACTTATCTATCTACCGATGAACTGCTGGGTAGGCAGGAGCTGGAGTGTCTGACAGGAACTCACCCCATCTTACGGCTGCAACCAAGTCTTGAACACAAGCCTGCCGATTTTCAGCCCAGCATTTTTAACCTCATGAGCCACCATGCTCCTTATGCAACTGACTTTCAGAAGTCCACTCCAAATAGAAATCCATGTACTGGCTAAAAAAAAAATTCTCCAAATGTGCAGTACATCCAGACAAAATAGATTCCCACCACACATTTTTGCTGCAATTTTTCAACCATAGAAATGAACAAACAGCAGAAATAGAGAGGGAGCTGGTATAAAAATTGCTCCATGTTATTATTTTTTTTGAGGCAGAGGTATTTGATGGTCTCTGAGCTTGTTTGTTTACTTGCAGATATTTCATTACCTAAACTAGTCAACATCATCAGTTATTATAACATCATGAATAACTAGTTGATTAGCATTGTTAGTTGACAAGCTATTAATTGAAAAGCTAGTTGATCAGCTCTGTTGACTAGCTTGTTTCTAGTTGATTAGCACAAATAATGTTTGGGTAACTAAATATTTGCAAGAAAACCATCAAGCTCAAAGAGCACCAAAGACCCTTCATTTCAAATCCTGAGCTACAAATATTCTCCTTTATTGCTAATATATATATTGCATTTCTGACCATCATGGCATGCTCACTGAAGCAGTGCAGTTTCATCTTAAAACTGGAAATTTGTTTTGCAAAACTAAAAGGAAATAACTAATAGGGATAATTACATTTCAGTTTGAATCTATTTTGCATCCTTTAGTCCTGAAAAAAGTGTTCAAATTTCTAAAGGATTAAACTGTTTTGTATAAATATCTGAAATGAATAAACATATCATCATATAGACTAAGCATATGCTACTCCCAACAAGTGACAAGTAATTAGAAGAATCTGATTCCCTTTCATTTCCTCACTCTTTTAAATCTTTTAAACCTTCCAATTTATGGGAAATATTTAACTGATGCAAAATATACCTGGAAAATGTTTAATAACTTCGAACTGCTTAAAAAGACAACCTAGATTTCCTGACAAATCTTTAGGAAGCTTCAACATTGCCTAAGAAAGAAAATTTCTAATAGGAACCAGAGGAAACACACCAACTAAATAGGTGGAAAATGAAGAGGTAGGGAGAGGGGGGGGGGCTGGTCTGAGTGAATTAAAAAAGTATTTTTTTATTGTAGCAAAAGTCTAAATGGTGTTAAAGATAATGGTATTTGTCAGAGGATCAAAAAATGAATGAATCAACCATTGTATAATATGTGAAATGAGTTTAAGTGCATGACAATGCCAAATGGGAAACATAATTACACCTAATATACTCCAATTAAATCACTATTAGAATATTGAACTAAAAAGGACTAATGAATGCATGAAAGAAATAAGAAACTATAAGTCAAATATAAAGGAAGAGAGGAAAGGAAGGAGGGTGGGTGGATCAACTGTGAAACTCAAATAACAATTTAAGAAATGCTATCAACAACTTTCAGATAAACAGCCTTTCTAGAGAACAGGAACTAAATTATATTTTTTGTTTCTTTCCTTTGCCAATTTAAAGATCCCTCTTGTATTCTTATTGCAGGAAAAATAGGCTTGATATACAATGCCGCATGGTATTTTGCATTTCCTATAGTTCACCAAATAAATCTTTTCTTATCTTGATTTTATGTTTCATTGCCCCCTGCTGTTTGATAGAGTTGCAGATTTTTAAGTCAACACAATTCTGTCTCAGCCTTTGTTCTAAATGTGCAATGCCCTGTCCTGAATATGATTTAAAATTGATTACAGTTGTCTTGCCTGAAGTATTACAGCGTTCAAACTGTAGCTTTCAATTAACTTTGTATTGATTATTCTGAAAATGTACCAGGTTTGCTTAACTGCCTCTTATTTGTTATTATATTTATCTTCTACAAGGAAAATAACATGGATCAAAGTACCAAAAAACAAAAAACCAACCACTAAACCCAAGTAACACCTTCACTTTCTTTTAATGATTTTCTTTCAGAAGTAGCTGAATTTACTACAGTATTTTATTCTCATTAGCAGTGAAAATCAGAGGTGGTGTTCAGCAAGTTCTGACCAGTTCTGGAGAATTGTTAGCAGAAATTTTGAGTAGTTTGGAGAACCGGCAAATACCACCTCTGACTGGCCTCGCCCCCATCTATTCTCTGCCTCCCGAGTCCCAGTTGATTGGCTAGGTCTTCTTTGGTTGTCCTGCACAGGATAATGGAGCTGGAAAGCAGGTTGGTGGGGTGGGGAGGGAATGAGATTTTGCAGTATCCTTCCCCTGCCACGCCTACAAAGCCACGTCTACAAAGCTATGCCCACATAACTGGTAGTAAAATTTTTTTAATCCTACCACTGGTGAAAATGATCCATGGTTACAATCTGATCTGTGCAAATAAATTGTTTGGGGCATATCATTCTGATCCAGGATGCAAAGTCTCATTTCTTGCTAGAAATTGTGGAATAGGAAAGTTTTAAGTTCAAACTCTTGCCTGTATATTTCTGTGAGTACAATTCATATAATGGAAGAATCTAATGGAAGTAGAGTCTACTACAAAGCAGTGTGTGTGTCCTCAGGACCATGGAAATTCTGTTTAATTTGCTGGCTTGTTTGTAAAACTGGTCCCATCTCCACATGTAGAGTCATCATAGTCCTTCTGAAGTGTCATAGAAAAATGGACAGTTACAGCAGACTGTTGCTTTTTCCCATGTTCTGTGGTTAGGAGATTTATATTGAAATCATTATTATGTTGTTTGAACCTGGTCTTTCTTTCAGGTCCCATTTTGGAATGCTCTGCATGGATTTGTTTGTATTATTTTTAAATGACAACCTGTGGCATTTCAGTATCTCTTCGATTACTTTCTTCTGTGTTTATCAGTGTTTATTTCCAAAATCATTTGATCATTCAGGAGGAAGCAGAGGAGGAGGAAGATAATAAGGAGGAAGAGGAGAATGAGGAAGAGGAGGAAGAGAAAAAAGAGGAGGAAAAGGAGGAAGAGGAGGAGGGGAGGGAGGAGGAGGGGAGGAGGCAAATCCAGATCGTTTTGTACAATCTTTGGGCCAATCAAAGCATCAAATTTTCTGTTCATTCAATTCCTGTTGTAACCAATAGCTTAAATACTCAGTTGATTTGACAAAAGCAAAACTTCCACTTCGGAGGAAATGCTAGGTAGCAAACAGGAAAAAAAAAAGTAAGTTGAGTTTATACTTTGGGTAATGGCCATTAACCATCTGGATGGCTTTAAAAGAGGACCGGATAAGAGGACATGTTGATCAATAGCCTTTGGTCTTGAAGATGCCATGTTATTTTTAGATTGGACTTTGGCGTATCTCCCAATTTCAGGGAAGCAATTGTTAGAAATGGTCTAGAAATTGAGTGGTGCAGTGATCTAGAGGTGGAGCTCTCACCTCACAATCAGGAGATTGTGAGTTCAGTCCTAGGTAGAGGCAGATATTTTTCTTTCTGGGCACACTGAGAATATAACTGTTGAACAAAAGGATTGGAGACAGGAAGGGCATCTGGCCAGTAAACACTCAGCTCCATTCAGTTGCCCAGACTCTACCTCGCAAGGGATTAGGGGGCTATTAAAAGAAGATGAATGGTTAAAAATGGTCTCTGTGTCCTGCTTTGGAGCACCCTACAAGCATGTGATGGGCCTTGGTGAAAAGCAAAACCCTGAACCTTGGTTCAACCAACAAGACTATTTTTTCTTCCTTTTACTCTCTGTGGGAGAGGGAAAAAATGGATTGCCTATTTTGAAAATTCCAGCACTGGAAGTAAAAAGTTGAGACCAGACATTCTTGAAATTGCTAGCAGCAGAGAAATCAAATCCTTTTCTAAAATGGTCAGCATTTTCTTCCCGGCCACAGGCTTAGAGCACAGTCAATCTCATGAGATGTGATGGCATGCAGAAGAAAGTGTCAACGCTTGTGGAGAAAAGCTGATAAAGTCATGAAAGCAGTGAAATGTTGAGGGAGAATGTAATGATTCCCAATCATCCTCTCCTTGAATTGAATTAGCCTTCAGACCTCACAATACCTTCAAAACTGCTTCTTGAGATGTATGCCAGGACGATAGCATTTTCCTCAGGAAGGTAAGGGGAGGAAGGGGAGAGGAAGGGAAGGGAAAATAAGGGAGGGATGGGGAGGGATGGGAAATAAATAAAAGGGAAGGGGAGAGGAAAGAAGGAAAGAAGGGGAAGGGGAAAGGGAGGGGAGGGAAAAGGGAGGAGAAGAGAGGAAAAGAAAAGAAGAGAGGAAAAGAGGGGAGGGGAGGAGGGGAGGAGAAGAGATGAAAGACGGAAAGGGAGGGGAAGGCAAAGCAAAGGAAGGGGAGGGGAGGCAAGGAGAGAGGAGGGGAAGGGAAGGGAAAGGAAGGGAGGGATGGGAAATAAATGAAAGGGGAGGGGAGGGGAAGGGAAAGAAGGGAATAAGGAAGGCGAGAGGAGGGGAAGGGAAGGGAAGAGTGAAAGGGAAGGAAGGGGGAAGGGAGGAGAAGAGAGGAAAAAAGCGGAGGAAAGGAGGAGAGGGGAGGGAAGGGGAGGAGAGGAGAGGGGAGGGGAGAAGGACAGGAGAAGAAATGTGAGAGGGAAAGGGAGAGGAAGGCAAGGGAAGGGAAGGGAGAAACCTACAAAAGACACTGAAAACTACAGTCATATAACTATGGGATGCTGCGAACAGCTGTAAAGATGAGCTGGTTACCACACACCCAAAATGTGATCATGTGACAATGGGGGGTGGGGGGAATGAAGGAACTTTGAAGGTTTTAAGTACCTTTCAGAGGGTCTGTCATAACTTTGACAGTCACTAAGCAACTGATTATAAATCAGGGACTATTTGCCAGGCGTTCCAGAAGGCAGGCAGGATAGTGGGAAAAGCACAGTTCCCTGGTCTCACCTGATGACAGGAAGTGGGAACATGAAATCCAACTCTGTGCCCATTTATAAAAAACAGGACAAGAGGTTAAGGCACCAGACTAGAAAACAGAAGACTGGGAGCTCTAGTTGAGCCTGAGCCATGAAAGCTTTATGTGTGATTTTGGGCCAGTCAGCTCACAGGGATGTTGCAGTGAGGAAAAGAAGAGGTAGGTGTGTTGGATCTGTTCTATGCCTTGAGTGATTTGTAAAAATTAATGACAGGATACAGATAAACAAATAAAAACCCTACGATTTATGAGAAGGAGGAGAGCTTTATTAAGATCCTTCCTATCTGCATTTCAGAACACTGGAGGGGAAAAGTTGCAATTACATTGACCTCTAATGGAAATTGTTACACCTTTTAATTACAAAAAGGAAGGAATAAATGGCAAGAGGTTTTTGGCATTAGGATGGTAGTATACTGGATGGTAATGGAAAAATTAGGAGAGAGGGAGAGAGAGAGAAAGAGGGAGGGAGGGAGGATGGGAGGAAGAAGAGGAAGAAAGAAAGAAAGAAAGAAAGAAAGAAAGAAAGGAAGGAAGGAAGGAAGGAAGGAAAGGGGAGAGAGAAAGAGAAAGAAAGAAAGAAAGAAAGAAGAAAAAGAGAGGAAGGAAGGAAGGAAGAGAGAGTGAAAAAGAGGAAGGAAGGAAAGAAGGAAAGAAAGAGAGAGAGAGAGACAGGGGGAGAGAGATAGAGAGAAAGAATAATGTGGATGTGAAAATAGAGGACAGCAAATTGAAGATTTAGCAACAGCAATGCAGGACAGGGGCACCAGTACATTTGGAGATAAAGAGCATCTATTTGACTTTGCTTCTGGGAAAATATGATTAATGGCAACGTCTGAAACCAAGCAGTTAAAAATAGATTTGTGATTTGTGGGAGTCTTCCTGCAGTTTCCAAAGATTTTTTTTTTAAAGTCAATATACTGAGGCTGTTCTCTGAAAGTTTACAGTTTGTGAGGTAACATTGAGGTTTTGTGGAACTGCTGCGAAAAAAAAGGAGGATTTCATGAATTGTTAAAAAGTATTGTATTCAATAAGCGAACATAGCCAAACCCTCCCCGCAAACAACTGCAAGAGGATGGGATTTAATTGATTCCAAATGGAGAAGGTCAGTGGAATTGTTCAGATAAATCAAAGGGCATGGGCATGGGCACGGACAAAGGTAAGTTATTTTGTCAATAAAATAAAAACACTTTTGATAAATAAAACACTTGCTTAAATGTAGGCATTAGTTATTGTGAGGCCAGGACAGAGATGCCACTGTTCATCATGGAAGTTCACAATGATCTCTCTTAGCATCCAGATAAGTTGCTGTTATTATTTATCAAATTCATTTGCTTCCAATCTCATATCAAAGTGACTTACGGCATTAAAAAACATGACAATCATCACACATGAATGTACACTAAATAAAATCCCAGTGCAGACAGAATAAAATCATTGACACAAGAATGAAATGGGACGGGATAGAACAAAACAGAATGGAGCTTAATAGAGAAGAAATAGTGTAGTGTAGTGCAGAGCAGAGTGGTGTAGAACAGAACAGAACAGAACAGAATAGAATAGAATAGAAAAGAATAGAATGCTTTCTTTCTTTATTTAATTTAGATTGCCGCCTATTTGCCCACAATGACTCGAGACAGCTTACACAATGTAAAACCATATTTAAAACAAAAAATAAAAATAAAAAACAATAGAAACTAACGGAAAGAATCAAATAAATTAGTAAAGTACAATAGAAAAAATTTGGAAAAAACACAAAACAAGACAGAACAAAAAACCAAAAACCAACTCCCATCCCCCTGCCCTGACGACAGCAGATCACACTCACCATTTGATGGGTTCCATCCCGCTCTGGGTTCCCCAGGCCTGCTGGCAGAACCAGGTCTTCAGTGCCTTCCGGAAAAGTTCGAGAATGAGGGTCTTTCTAATCTCTGGGGGAATGATATTCCAGAGAGAGGGAGCCATCACGGAGAAGGCCCTTCTTCTGGTTCCCACCAGGTGTATCTCCCTCAGAGGTTGGACCCGCAACATTCCCTGCCTCCTCACTCTAATGTAGGGGTGGGCCACAATAGCCCCTTTACAACCTGTGGACTTCAGCTCCCAGAATTCCTGTCCCAGCCATGTCCAGGATTTGTCATGATTATGCCATCTCAGGAATTCTGGGAGTTGAAGTCCACAAGTTGTAAAGGGGCCATAATTGCCCACCTNCATGATTATGCCATCTCAGGAATTCTGGGAGTTGAAGTCCACAAGTTGTAAAGGGGCCATAATTGCCCACCTCTGCTCTAGTGGGTTGGGTAGTTGTGACTGGCAAGAGATGTTTCCTCAGATAACCTGGACCTAAACCAAATTTATGGGTCGAGTATGATTGGGCACACTAGAAATTTGTCTCTGTTAAGCACTCAGTTTACTTGCAAAGGAGGAGGAGGAAGAAGAAAAAGACCAATAAAGAGGGGAGTAAATAAGGATAAATAAAAGTCCTACAGCCACACTACATTAAATATTTAGCAGAATGGAGGGGGACTTCCAGTTTGCAAGGCTCAGTGGTGGCAGGAATCTGTGATCATGCGCGGTTTCTGCTGTGCTCGCTGCTGGAGTGCCCCGAGCCAACCAGCTTCGGGGCTATAGCTACCCCGTAGAGGTAGCTGAAGATAGGGGAGACCTAGCAGGGGTCGGGGGGAGTCGCACCCCCCTACTCAGCTGGCTTAGCTCCCTTTTCCGAAAGCGGTGGAGCGGCGGTCAGCAATGGCTGCCACAAAGAAGCTTTCATCCGGAAAAGAATGTGCAGGAGGAAGCTGAAAAGTGAAAGTTTTGGCTGACCGGGATGAGAAGCAACATCCAAGATATCCTGGAATTTAAATTTT
>BHFT01000121.1:0-37598 GCA_004320025.1 Laticauda laticaudata | reverse complement strand
CAAAAGGTCACTGAGGAGACAGAAGCTCAATGATTATACGTGAGTGATACAATGTATCAAATGCCTGAACAATATATTGTTGCAATGATACACAGTTGCAAACATATGAATGATATATAATTACTACACATTTGTAGATGAGAATGTATTTCATATTGTTAAGGTGAAGAAAAATTAAATAAATGCTGAACATAGCAATTATAATTTATAAAATGATCAAAAAACTCAAATGGGGAAAAATAACTGACTCAGAATTGGTAAGAGATAGCACAATGGGAAAGGGAGTGGGAAAAGGAAGGAAAACCCATCTTGACTTATTGAATTAGCAACCACCCAAGCCATTTAAAAGAAAAACCTCATTTTTCCCCATTGTTTTCCATCTTGTATTATTTAACTTAGGGACAGCGCGTAATATTTTTCTCTGTTTTGAATGAATGAAAAATTAGCCATGGGAGAGCAAATAAAAGAGAGTTAGATGGTTAGAGAAGTGCAAGAAAATGGAAATTGATAAATGCCTTGGGCTATGCTTAGCTAAAAGATGTATTCTTACAAAAAACATTCATATACATACAAATCTCAACATATTTCAAATAAAATCATTTTCTGTTAACAGAATCAATGTTGTTTTTCTTCAGGAAGAGCTCTGTTAGAGAACTTCACTTTAGAAAACTTTCTGCCCACAAATTCACTTTCTAGTGATGCTTACACACAAACTCTTGGTGGAAATGCTGTAGAAAAGTTAGTCTTTAAATCAAAGTCCACACAGTGATGAACAGGACATTTTAATAACAACAAACATGAAGTGACCTTAACATTGCATGTCACTATCCCACCTCTAATTTCTTATAAATCAGCACAGTGCAAAGCTTCAAAGGATTCTTTTTGATTTAAAGATTCTGTGAGTGAAGCACCAATTCAAAACTATTCTGTTGCTTCACTTATTTTTGTTCTTCTCTGATGGTCTTCTAGTTGTTTCTGCTACTTGAACTGAAGACTAACTCATCATCTTCAACAATTAAAGTTGAATTTTGATTTCCTTGCACAAGCTACTAATTCTTTCTTCGAAAACATCTCAAGTGAAAAGCCTACACAACAGAGGAGGCCAAGCACCAAAAGCCATCTTCAGATGAAAGCTAGAATCACAGGATTCATCCCTAAAAGTCTTTCCCAATTCAACAATTCTTCACATTATTTGTAACTAGCCTTGGCTTACCCAGCAAGCAAACTATACATGTGTTACAACATCAAGGAGAGGAGGAAGCCACAGAGATTTTCGCCCCTCTAATTGCTGTGCTCTTAATTTCACTGCCACACTTGATTTTAGGCAATTATTTTTTAAAATTGTCTTTATCTGCTACGTTCAATTTTAATTGGAATAGTTTTTAAAGATATCTTTGTCATGTTGAGTGAATAAAATTTAGAAGTTTGTTTTGAAGTTGTCATTAGATATCACATTTGTTTCTAACTCATGAAGTTGAAGTTTCACTTCCACCAGGATTCATCATTGTTTGGCTATGTTTAGGGCATTAATGGGCCTTAATAAAGAAATAAATAGCACTGGAACAACCTTATCCTGCAATGCTTCTTCTGAACAATGATGCACACTTTTACTTTAAAAAATATATATAGTAAGAAAGAATACTGGTGGTGTCCTCTGATATTTAAATTAACAGCCAGGAAAATAGATACAATGCATACTGAGACAGATATCATATCGGTATCTAATATGATATAGTTATAAGATGATGAATTTGGACAGAGATTCAGGTTCACTCAATGATGTTGAGAGTGAGCCTAAATCCTGGGGTTATTTTTATTGGGATAAAATGAATTGTCTTGATTGGGGCTTTTAAGTCATGGGTTCCATGGAATGATTCTTTTAAATGCACCAAATTTCTTAAACCTTATAAGATATCAACTATTCTTGAAGGAATAAGTTCATTTTGTGAGTCCCTGAGCACACAATTCTGCAGTGCCAAGTATGTTGTTATCCCCGGTATTGTATTAAGAGATACAGATATAAAAGCCTTGGCTTACTCATCCAAGTGGTAATATTTATTTGCCAAAAATGCCAGGAAGTTCAACCAAACATATAAAACATAGTATGATTCAGTGGGAAAGGAATTTTGGATACAATAAGATGTTTGAACAATGGGAATATATGTGGACAAAGGGTTTAAAATTCATATTAAATTATAACTGAAAAGCAAATTTTTATAAGATGATGTATTGTTAATATTTAACACCAGATGTATAAAGGTATGTTAAATGAATATTGGAAGTGTAAAAATAAAGAGAGGACCTTTTATCACCTATGGTGTACATGTGACAAAGTGAAAAACATTCTAGAGTATGATTCATATTTTAATACAAAAAATCTTGAAAATTGAGATAAAAATGAAACCAGAACTTTTCCTGGTTTAGAACTAGAGAAAAAAAATTGGAACTTTGTTACTGTATATGTTGACAGCAGCAAAACTGTTGTATGCCCAAAACTGGAAGGACACTTTCATTCCTGCTATGGATGAATAGCTGCAGAAGTTGATGGAGTTGGCTGAAATGACAAAATTGACCACTTTGATAAAAGAAAAGAACATAAGTGCTTTTGTTTCCACATGGAGACTGCTTCTGAACTTCATGCTTGATGTGGAGAAGAATGAAATTCTGACCTTGGGTTTTGTTGATTAGACTGATAGATCTTTATAGAAATACTATTATGAAAAAGCAAAAAGTTGTGATTTGATGTTAATGCCTTATTTTACTGTAAAAGAGTTGGAAGTCAATGCTTCTTTTTCTTTTCTTATCTTTCCTCAAGGTCTCCTTCCCCTTTTCCTCCCCACTGCTTTCCTATTTACTTTGTACTTTGTATTTTACATTACTTTATAACTTAGTACAAAAAAATACAAAAAAAATTGACCAAATTATTATAATATATGGAGGTCATTTTCATTCTGCCTACCCTCCTACCTCATATATATAAAAAAATCATTTTCCCTAGAGGTAGTCTGTGTTTTGCTCCATCTCTGGTTCTGTAATAGAAGCCTGGGAGTTTTATGGTTTTGCATAGGATCTTAGCTATTCCCAGCACTGCACTTTTTTGTATAGAGGCTCTAATGTTCTTCCTGTTGGAGCCACTCTCCCAGCTTAGGAGTCACAGGCCCATCTTCTTCTACCATCACTAGGTCCACAGGCTTTTATCTTCCATTTGCTGCATATACAGGAAGCCCTTGAGTTATGATCACAGTTGAACCCAAAATTTATGTTCTAAGCAAAACTTTTGTTAAGTAAGCTATGTCCCATTGTATGACCTTTCTTGCCATAGTTATTAAGTGAATAACTGCAGTTGTAAAGTTAGTAATATGGTTGTTAAGTAAATCTGGCTTCCCTGTTGACTTTGCTTGTCAGAAGCTTGCAAAAGTTGATTACATGACATCCAGACATTGCAATCATCATAAATATGAACCAGTTGCCAGGCATCTGAATTTTGATCAGGTGACCATAGGGATGCTGCAACAGTTGTAAGTGTGAAAAATGGTCATAAGCCACTTTTTACAGCTTCATCACTGAATGGTCACTAAATGAACTTTTATAGGTCAAGGACTAGCTGTATGCACATAAGATAAGATAACCTCTATTGTCATTTTTTACTGTGAGCACGCTGGCCCCTATTATTAAAATACCACGAAACTGCCTCCCAGAAGGTAACAAGGAAAATAGGTTGCAAAGAGGTTGTGTAGTGTCCCAGACAATCTTGTGAACCTTGCTCAATCAGCACTTATATGCTATGTCCTGGAGTCAACTACCAATATTCTTTTCTGCCATCCTCACCACTCTCTGCAACACCTTCCTGTCTGAAGCAGTAATGCTTCCAAACCAGACCATATGACAGGATGCTTTTAATTAAAAAAAAGTGGTAAGGACACTTTTGTGGTAAGAAAGTGGTAAGGACAGGGGAAGGAAGATGAACTTTTCTCATGTGATGCAGCAAATGCAGGCACTGCTGTACCCCCTTCACCAATGTCTCACCATTGAGCAATCAAGCCAGTCTAATCATTAGTTGTACACCTAGAAACTTGATGCTGCTAACCACTTCCCTAGGTAAATCACAGGCATGTGGCTACGCCTGCCTTTTCTGAAATAGACAATGATCTTTTTAGTTTTTCCTACATTTAAAATGAGACTGTTTTTGTTATACATCAAACCCTCTACTTCCTTGTGGTAAGCACCCTCATTGTCATCTTGAATAAGACCATTACTCTTGTATATCTACATACTTTACAATATGGTTGGGTGGTAAATCTAACACAACAGTCATGAGTCAACAGGATGAACAACAGTGGTTGTAGGACACATCCTGAGGAGAAGCTGTGCTCAAGAAAATGGTGTTAGAAATATTAGTCCCAACTCGCACATACTGGGACCTATCAATAAGAAAATCCAAAGTCCAGATGCACAAAGAAGCATTAAAGTCTAAAAGGCCCAGTTTGTCTCTTAGATGCTGAGGAATGATTGTACTAATTACTGAACTGAAGTTGACAAACAGATTTACACGTGAATGTTTTTTTTCTTCTAATGCACCAAGCTCAAATCAGACAACAGAAGAAATAGCATCCTCTGTAGTATGAGTTGGATGATAATACATACTTTCTATAAAAAAAAGTTGCATTTCTACTTTCTTGAGCTTTTATTTTTTCCTTATCCCATTCCCTTGAATAAACTAATTATTCTATGTGTGGGGGAAAAAGACTGGATCAGAGTGCAAAAATATACAAAAAGCAAGAGATCTCTAGCACAAATAAATGGAGAATATATATATGGCCTATTCATCATTGGAAGATGGATGTGTTAAGTCATCCTCTTTCCCTTACCCAAGTGCAACAAGTGAAATGGAGAAACGTGATACTTAATTTGGCATGAATTACAGTTCACTCATTGCAAATCTTAACAGTTAATATATTTCCCATTTGGCAATATCATTATCAAACTGGCAACATATCCTGGTGTAAACAATTTGCAAAAGTTCTTGAACTGTAGAATGCATAAGCAAAAAAAATGATCCTTTTTTGCTAATATTGACAAAATATGAAACATTCAAATGCATTAAGCATGAAACTAGTTTACTCATCCTTATTGCACCATAGGAAAAATTCACCCTGGGAACATTTTGTAGAATTTTTAACAGGTTCGTTCACTATAAAATATGATCTTGTGCCTGAAAAAATGCATGTCTATAATTTGCAGAATAGATGCTGTGAAAGTTATTTTTTTTTCTCTGATGCAGAGAATAAATGCAGTAGAATATAAACTAAGGTACAGTACCTGAAAACTGGAAAGTTACTAAACAAAGGTGGGCACAATCTTTTAGATGCAAACTTATTTTAATTATGGTCTATGAATTAAACTGAAGAAATTATTTTAAACTTGATTTGTATCTTTATGAAAAGTAATTTTACTTACCAAGGTTGAGTCAAAAATATTTTGCTGGGTTATTATTGGAACTAACCATTTTTATTCAAGTGAGAAAATAATGAAGCCCCTCATAGTACTGAAGCTGGTTATCTGAGCAAGCATTTTTGTTCCTAGTTCCTACTTGTTCCAAACAATCCAATAAAATCAGAATGTTTGGTCCCATTAATTAAGAAAGAGTGATGGGCCCAAGAAAGAGAGGTGTAGCTTCTGAAATGATATCCACCCTACCATTTACTTATCCCCTACACTCATTTTATTTAATAAGCCCTTAAGACTTGGCTCTTGCCCAGACCTTGAGCTAGTAAGAATTGTCAGTTGTTTGGGAGATGCTTGGATTATTAGAATGTGATTTTTTTTCCTAGACATTAAATTTTTGCATTGTTTGTATTGCATTATTTTGAACTTTTTTTTAATTGCACCCTGCCAAAGTTGTAATGGAATTCAGAAGCCTATACATTTAATACCATAAATAAATAATGTTAAGCAAATAAGCAAGCAAGCTATAGGAACAGAGTAATTTTCAGTACCAAAGGTCTTCTTTCACTTTACAAGAAGTATGTCAGTGCAATAGCTTCCAAATTTCCAATTGCTTTTATAGTCCTCAGGTTTATAAATCAACAGAAGAAACACTAAGACAATCATTAGCTGATATCCCAGGATGACTTAATTGCTTTTTTAAAAGCATAAACGCTGGTATCTATATTAACTTTCCTAACATGTCTATTAGAAATATTATTTCAGTTCTTGTGTATCCTGAAATTGTTAGGCCAATTATGCTAATGTTGAGGACACCAGGGCAAAGAAAGCAGATTTACAGGTGAAACTCAAAAAATTAGAATATCGTGCAAAAGTTCATTTATTACAGTAATACGACTTAAAAGGTGAAACTAATATGTGAGATAGACTCATTACATGCAAAGCAAGATAGTTCAAGCTGTGATTTGTCATTGAAATGATTATGGCTTACAGCACATGAAACCCCAATCCAACAATCTCAGAAAACATGTAATCAAAAAAACAAGGATTGTACACAGAACACATATCGGACCTCTAAAAAGTATAAGCATGCATACAGGCATGCATATGTACTGAGTATTTGGTTTGGGCCCCTTTTGCAGCAATAAACTGCCTCAATGCAGCGTGCATGGAAGCTATCAGCCTGTGGCACTGGTGAAGTGTATGGAAGACCAGGATGCTTCAATAGTGGCTTCAGCTCTTCTGCATTGTTCAGTCTCATGTCTCTCATCTTTCTCTTGGCAATGCCCATAGATTCTCTTTGGGGTTCAGGTCAGGAGAGTTTGCTGGCCAATCAAGCACAATAATCCCACGGTCATTGAACTAGGTTTTGGTGCTTTGGGCAGTGTGGGGCAGGTGCCAAGTCCTGCTGGAAAAATGAAGTCAGCATCCCCATAACACTCATTCTGTGGAAGGAAGCATGAGTGCTCCAAAATATCCTGGTAGATAGCTGACCCTGGACTTAATGAAGCACAGTGAACCAACATATGACATGGCTCCCAATCAGCACAGACTGTGGAAACTTCACACTGGACTTCAAGCATCTTGCAGTGTGTGCCTCTCCATTTCTTCTCAGACTCTGGGTCCTTGGTTTCCAAATGAGATGCAAAAGTTGCTCTCATCAGAAAAGAGGAACTTTGGACCACTGAGCAACACACAGTTCTGTTTTTCTTTAGTCCAGGTAAGACGCTTCTGACATTTATTGCTCAGGAGAGGCTTGACAAGAGGAATACGACATTTGAAGCCCACGTCCAGGATCCGTCTGTGTGAGGTGGCTCTTGATGCACGGCTCCAGCCTCAGTCCACTCCTTGTGAAAGTCCCAACACTTTTGAATGGCCTTTTCCTGACAATCCTCTCCAGGCGCGGCCATTCCTGCTGCTTGTGCACCTTTCTCTTCCATATTTTCCATTCCACATAACTTTCTCTTCATATGCTTTGATTACAGCACTTTGGAACAATCTAACTTCTTTTGCAATTACCTTTTGAGGCTTTCCCTCCTTATGGAGGGTGTCAATGATGGTTTTCTGAGCAACTGTCAGGTCAGCAGTCTTTCCCATGATTGAAATTCCTACTGAAGCAGACTCAGAGACCATTTAAACCCTTTGTAGGTGTTATGGCTTTATTAGCTGATTAGAGTGGAACACTTTGAGCCTAGAATATTGAACCTTTTCACGATATTCTAATTTTCCAAGATTGTGGATTTGGGTTTTTCATGAGCTGTAAGCCATAATCATCTCAATTATGACACATCACAGCTTGAATTATCTTGCTTTGCATGTAATGAGTCTATCTCACATATTAGGCTCACCTTTTAAGTTGCATTACTGAAATAAATGAACTTTTGCATGATATTCCAATTTTTTGAGTTTCACCTGGAGATTCACAACAGACTGATCAAATCAAGCTTTTATGTTTTTAAAAAAATCAATTAAGCTGTAGGATATACAGTGTGAAAAGTTGAAGCCTACCAGAAGATCAAGAGCTGTGATCTAAAGGAGGATGTTGCAAGAAGTAGTAGATAGTATGTAAAATTGTATAGTCTGAGAAACAGATATGTTCAAAGATACTTAGTGGACTTGAGAAATATTGAATTGGATTTGCTTTTAAATGTTCTTTATGTACCTAACTGCTCATTCATCTTTGTTGTTGTTAGTTGCTAAGTCATGTCTGACCCATCGCGATCCCATGGACAACATTCCTCCAGAGCTTTCTGCCCTGTACCATCTTCTGGAGATCATTTAAGCTCATGCCTACTGCTTCAGTGACTCCATCCAGCCACCTCATTCTCTGTCATCCCATTCTTTTATTGCCTTCAATCTTTCCCAGAATGATGCTGTTCTCCAGTGAGTTCTTTCTTCTCATTAGGTGGCCAAAGTATTTGAGTTTCATGTTCAGGATCTGGCCTTCTAAAGAGCAGTCAGGGTTGATCTTCTCTAGGATTGACTGATTTGACTGACTTGCAGTCCAAGGGACTTGAAAGAGTCTTCTCCAGCACCATACATAGTTCAAAGGTCTCAATTCATCATCATTTATCTTGGTAGACCTTAAATAAATGCACAAAGAAGTTTGTTTTAGTTTCAATTTATAATTCTTTATAATGACTTTTCCTTAATTAAGCTGCTGCTAAAATCATATTTAACTTCTTCCTTATTATTTTTCTGTTATTACTTTTTCAGTTTACACTTAGAATATCTATTTACATGCTGCAGAGGTTTATTTAAAAGTAAGCCATTCTGTTCCTGGAATTTATTTCTTACTGCACATGCATTTTAGTTTTTAATAATTCTTAGTAAATTTGGTTAAAGTCTTATATGGAATGTTTCAGTGAATTTGCAAAATATCTTGGCATCCTAAGAAAGTAAAAGAATGCAAGGATGCTTTTCCATTATTTTAGATTTTAATGCTTCGGAAAGAACATATTCAGCGTGCAGACATTTCCATTATTTAGTGCTTGTTAATTATGATAATGATACCTGATCTGCTAGGTTGATGAGTTTCAGTGTTGATTACTTGCAGTAAAACAATAAAAGAGCAATATATAACAAAAAGGAATTGTTTTTTTTAAAAAAATACTTTTGCTGATTTCCTAAAAGCTACAAATATAAGGGTTGTTATAAACATGGGGGATTCTGGGGAATTGCTCTAAAACTCTGAACAATTATAAAAGATAAATTATAAAAGCCTTTTAAGCCATTACTGATAAGTGTCCAGTAAAAGCCACAATGATATTATGTTCATCATGAAATCATGCAAACAACACAAATCACATAATTTGTATAATTTGTATGCTATGCAGATAGATCCTATGCTTGAGGGATGGATATAATACAACATAATGCTCTATCTATCTATCTATCTATCTATCTATCTATCTATCTATCTATCTATCATCTATCTTTTGTCTATCTATCTATCATCTACCTATCTATAATCTATTTATCTTAGTATTCAAATGTTATTTTCCTATCCTTTTAGATATATGCCGGCTAAGCCAGACGTTTTAGTTGCATGATATATGTAGTTTAAAACATATGGATATTGTAGGCTGAGAAGATTGTTATTAACAGTATTACACCAATTCCCAATTTTCATAATCCCTCTTCATTGTTCTTTGTTCAGTGTCTCTCTGCATTTTTAGTTTAGAATTTGATCAGCTACCATTTTCAGTAAAAAATGCTAGAAACCAGAATGTTGTATAATTAAAGATCTGCTAGAGGGCAAAACTGTGCACTAGTGATTTCAGATGGCACCTAGTAAACTAACTTGCCATTTAATAAAAAAGCACATATGTTCTGAATTATTCTGGTCAACATATATTCTAAAATATATTTTAAAATCTCTGTTACATTAATCTGATTTGAAAGAATTCCATATTATACTGGAAATGTGACCAGACACAAGAAACTTAACATTATATACTAAAGACCATCAACCAAAGGTATTCTTGCTGGCTTATTATAATGTATTATTCATTTTCTACATTGACAAGCCAGTGTCAGTGAAAAGCAAAAGTGCCTCCAGGAAGCAAGGTTCAAAAATTCAAGATGGTGACCATATCCTGCCTTCTCTTAATATGGTTGCCACCTGATTTTTTTCACATCTCATGAATATCTTGCTTGCTGGAGTTGCAATAGAAGCAGCTGAATTGGGATTTTTACTTAAATATATAAAGACGAGGTCACACTGGTCGACGGATGCATAACGTATGCAAAAAGGACACAGCGGATGAGCAAAATTTCAGAGGTGGTTCCATCCGTTGTTATCCGCTCTCAAAAGTGCCACAAATTTGCATAAACAGAACGGAAAACAACAGAAAGGAACGGATGTGGGGAGGATGTAGCAGGGATGTAAAGCAGCTGTTCGCAGGAAGCTAGCGTATGAAAGCGGATGGAAGCGGATGACACATCCACAGGGCTTCCGGGGGAGAATAGCGAAGCGGATGCTTAGCGGAAGGGCAGATGCATAGCGGATGACGCGGATGCATCATGGACACCTATAGGATGCACAGAGGAAGCCTAGCAGATGCGTAGTGGATGCAAAGCATTCAATGCGCATGCGGGGAGGATGAATTGCGTAAGCCCCACAGATATAAAAGGATGCAGCTCTCAAGCAGTCACCATTCAGAGGAAAGACCTGCTGCCAGAGACATCTTGAGAGAACACATGGTGAAGAAGAGGAAGCCTTGCCTACTCCTGCAGCCCTGACAAGAAGGACAGAACCACCATCCACCCCTGGCGCTGACTCTGAAGCTGCTGGTGCTTCTGCTGCTGCTGGTGGTGCTCCTAGGTTTCTGCTGGTGGTGCTTCTCCTGCTGGGTGCTGCGGGTGCTTCTCCTGCTGGTGCTTGCTGGTGCTTCTCCTGCTGCTGCTGGTGCTTCTCCTGCTGCTGCTGCTGTGGTGGACCAGCCCTAAGGTCCTCAAGCCCTGCTGCTGAAGGCCCTGAAGCCCCTGCCAGAGGGAGGAAGAGGCAAGGCAAGGAGAAGGAGAGAGGAAATAGTACTCCATTTCTGAGACCATGAGGAGGAGGGCTGGAATGGCTGAGGAGAACGAGTACCTGTGGAGAAAGGGCCACAGGCTCTATTGTGACACCAAGAGGAAGCAGGCAGCTTGGAGAGAGAAGTGGAGAGCCTGGGCTACACTTCTGATGTCCTCCTGGGATGGTGGAAGCACATGCACACCTGGTATGGCAAGCTGCACCTGAAGAAATCCGGGCAGGCGCTGTCAAGCTCACTGACCGGGAGATCCTATTGTCAAGGCCAGGTGCAGTTTCCTGGAGGGTGAGAATCTGCCACCGAGGAGCAGCCCCTCTGTCAACCTCTCCCTCAGACAGCCCACAGAGAGCCACTCCTCTTCAGCCAGGAGACAGCTACCTGTCCATGCAGGTGTCTTTGGAGGGCCCCACGACAGAGACCCCCCCCCACAGCTTCACTCCCCATGCAGAGGATTGTGGAGGATCCCTGTCTCAGATGGAGCAAGAAGAAGCAGCCACCAGAGACCAACCCACACCCACCAACAAGCTCCACCTCCACAGAAAGCAGGCAGAGAGGCAGACTGGAGGACAGAGCCAACTGTCTCTTGGAGATCAGGGACACAATCAAAGCCAGCACAGATCTCCTCTCCCAGCTGGTCCCCTTTGACATACCATCCTCGAACCACAAGCCCTTCATCATGTACATGAGCCAGACCCTCCATGGACATGCCCAAGCCCAGTACCAGTGATGAAGGAGAGGATCACAGCTCTTCTGCACCACCTCCAGGCCAGCGGAACCTGTTCCTACCCACTCCCAGGTCTGCTCCTCTACCCCAGGCGATGTCACAGCCCTTCCACGGATTCAAAAGCCCTCACCTACCAAGGCTACCACTACCAGGACTTCCCACAGCAGAGGCAGGCCTTCCAGTCCAGGCCCATGTTTATCACAAACCACAATGCCACAGATGCCTCACCTGACCCAGCTGTAGACCAGACAGCCCACTACACTCCTCCTTCCTCCACCCCACAGCCAAGCCCTTCGTCAGAACATCTGTCATCAGTCTTGGGCCTCATATCCCACGTACTTGATGAAGGGCCTCTCAGGGAACTGAGTCAGCTCTCTGAGAGCTTCCTGCACACACCATCTCCTGTTGTACTCTCAGGGCCAGGCACCCCAATGGTGCCTCAGACCAAGCACTCCAGCAACAGCCACCTCCACAGTCCCTGGCCCCTTTACATCTGAGACCATGGCACGCCTCAGAGTGACTGAGAAGAGTGCCAGAGACTGAGTTGTTAACCTGTTTCACTTTATCTTTGCTTAAGACACTTTACTTGGTCATTTTGCTTTTTAATAAAGTATTACATTTTGTTATTAATAAAGATTATATTTGCTTCACACACTTGGTTCATTTTTTTTACTTAATAAACTGTTGGTGAAAACTTTGAAAAAAGTGTTAAACCTTTGCATGATTGTGGGATTGGTAAGGATATCTGTGGGATGGATAAGGATAGCTTGTGGATCGGGTAAGGATAGTTGTGTGGGATAGATAAACCTCCAGTGCAAGCATAATGGGAACGGTATGTCCCCCTCCCAGCTGCCACACATATGGCCTTTTATTATCAATAACAATTTAATCATTGATCCACACATTTCAACATAAACAAAACTCTTATTAATGACCTATTCACTGTATGGCCACTCAACATACATGGCACAATGTCATCATGTGTGATGAGACAGGCTCAAGGAAGCATCCATTTAAGCATATAACCATCCTATCTTGCCACTCCACTGCTCCAGCTGGGAGTTGCACAGTGTTTCAGGAGGTTGCGCTGCTTCTTCCCTTCACATGAAGCTCTGTTGGGGCTTGCACATCTACAGTGTCATCAGGTTTTGTCCTTGCCTCCATTCACCATGTCCCCATTTGCCTTGTTGACGGTCCACATGCCTGTCGTCTGCAACACTGGTAGCGGTGCGCACGAGATTGTGCAGGATGCAGCAAGCTTCCACGATGCTCCTCACAGTTCCGGGGTGATGCTGCATGGTGGTGAGAAGTACCTGGAACCTGTTGGCCAGGATACCAAAGGCGTTCTCCACCATTCTGTTTTGCCCTGGACAAGCCTGTAGTGAAGATCCTCTCTTCATGGGTGAGGTATCTTGAAGTGTAGGGCTTCATGAGGTAGGTTCTGAGGGAGAAGGCGTCGTCACGCACGATGAAGTAGGCACATCTTGTGTGTCATTGGGAAGGGATCTGGAAAACCCATAATGAGGTTGCCATTCCAACCCCTCCTTGAGGTCACTGGCGTTGTAATCTGGGGCATTTGAGCGACCCGTTGCCTGAAGCATCGATGTACATGAAACTGGTAGTCAGCATCAAACCATGGCAAAGAGGGTGATGCCTGAAGAAGCCCTTGTAGTTGTAATTAATTTGGAACCCTGATTGGCTGGGAGCTTTTGCAGGCCCACGTGCTTCCCATCTATGGCTCCAAGGTGTGGGGAAAGTTCCACCTCTTGATACCACTGCTTGCAACTGTTCCTCCAGCCTTTTCTTCAGTGGTGGACACTGAGGTTAGCTCCTCCAACGTATTCTTTGATGATGGCCTTGCACCACTTCCTTTGACCACAATGCTGATGATGTTTGATGGCCACCTCCAGCCGTTACTGCATTGTTTCTGTATGTGGGTCCCAGAGGCCACGGTGGCCGCCAGAGTCAGTGCCACCTTCCAGTCCAGGGTCCAGTCTGGGATGGAAGTTTGGTCAACCTGGGTCTCAGACGCTCCCAACTTCGTCAAACATAGCTGGTGGCATCCTCATGAAGTGCTGGATATGTACGAGTGTCTTTCATTCCTCAGCCCACCATCAGCCTGTATAAGCCAAACTACACTCTTTTCCCGATCCATCTTTCGGACCCAACAGCTCTTGGGACATCTCCTTCTTCTCCTTGCGTAGAAAAGGTGAAACAGTCTGAACAGGGCTTGGTTCTGTTGTGTTGAATGATGGCGCTATCAAAAGGAGTGTGCGATGATCCAATGTGGACATCAATGGATGATGTGGAAGAGCAAGAGCAAGGCTGAGAGGTCTGTATACCAGGGCTACTGGACTGATAGTGAGATCCAGGTGATTCCTCCCCTTTTATAGAAATGTCAGTTTTCTGCTAGGTGTCCTTCCACATCCTCTAGAACATCCTTCTAGACATCCTAAATTCTGATATATGTTCCCATATGCGAACGTTTTGTTCCATTTTAATGCCTTTATATCGAGCTGCATCCGCTTTCATCTTCTTATGTCCGTGCTACTAACGTTTGTGGACATCCGCGTACCCTTTTCGCTTCCTACCTCTTTCCGCTTTCACTTTTCTCTTTCTCTGGAGCCGGATGTCACTGGGGGGGGGGGGGGGGGGGGGGGGGGGGGGGGGGGGGGGGTGGGGGGGTGGGGGGGGGGGGGGGGGGGGGGGGGGGGGGGGGGGGGGGGGGGGGGGGGGGGGGGGGGGGGGGGGGGGGGGGGGAGGGGGGGGGGGGGGGGGGTTTTTGGGGGGGGGGGGGGGGGGGGGGGGGGGGGGGGGGGGGGGTGGGGGGGGGGGGGGGGGGGGGGGGGGGGGGGGATTGGGGGGGGGTGGGGGGGGGGGGGGGTGGGGGGGGGGGGGGGGGGGGGGGGGGGGGGGGGGGGGGGGTGTTGTGTGGTGGCTCAGAGGATGGCGGGATACAAGTGGACATGTGACGGATGACAAACGGACGTAGAAAGTTTGTTGCCCGTAGTGTGGCGGATGTAGATCGATTGCAGGCAGAAAGTTCATCCGCTCAAAAAGTTTTGTGCAGCTGAAAACTTTTTGAGCGGATGAAATAGCAGTAGATGGATGTTTGACGGATAGAGCACATGAAAGACGTATGCAGTGAGTACACAACGGATGCATCGCGTTTTTCAACGGATGGCAAGCGTTTTTCTCCATTTTACATCCTCTTTGCATCCATTGGTGCAATGTGACATGGGCTTTAGGTCTTAAGTTTAATTCAACAAACAAACTGCATTTATGGTGGCTATTAGCAAAATTGTTTTAAAATGCTGGGTTGGTCTAATATGCTAAGTCATGTTTCATTGGCTTTTTAAAAAAACATTAAAATGATAATAATGCAAAATACAAATGTGATATAAATGTGAATAAACCATGATTTAGGATAGCAAATTAAATTTGTAACTATACCTTAGTCTGGCTTACTGATGACAACTAATGCAACCTGAAGGCAGAGATAGGACAATGGGCAATTTATTTAACATTCCCTTGTTTTATATTTCACATTTTATGTTACATACAAGCCTCTATCGGTTGACAGGAATACAAGGAAAGAGTATGAAACAGTAGATCAAACTTTGTTTTGTTAAACCAACTCTTGTTTTAGAGAATTGTGACAATGTAATATGTAAATAAGGCCATAAAGTTTGTCTCTTTGTGTTTTCCAAGTTTGCTTTTCTTTATATGGGGACCATGATTGCATTGATGATATTACCTAGCCAGTTAGTGAAATGTTTGAATACCAAGAAATCAAACTCAGCTGTGTATATTCTCCACTACAAGAGCAATGGAGCTAAAGAGTGCCTAACTAGGGTGAGTTTTGAAAAGTCAAACCACTGATGGCCATTCTATGACACGTTTGCTGATAATAACTTGGGAGATAAGTCAAAGAAGTTGAAGAAATAAATCAGACTGAACTGCTTACCAGTTTTTTTAAGCAGAACATTAAGGCTAGCTTCCATTGACCGACAGACATAAAGGACACAGCGGATGAGCAAAATTTTGGGGGTGGCTCTATCCGTTGTCATCCACTCCAAAAAGTGGCAAAAGTTTGCATAAACAGAATGGAAAACAACGGAAAAGAACGGACGTGGGTAGTATGTAGTGGGGATGTTAAGCGGATGTTCATAGGAAGCCTAGCGGATGACAGCGGATGAAGCAGATGACAAACCTCTGAAGGGGGTTCTGAGGGAGAATTGCGAAGTGGACAACAAGCGGAAGGGCGGACAGATTAGCGGATGAAGCGGATGCATCTATGGACGCTTAAAGGAAATTAAAGTAGATGCTGCGCGTGGATGTATATCGGATGCAAAGCGTTCACTGCACATGCGGGGAGTATGAATTGTTCAGCTCCGTGGATATAAAAGCGATGCAGCACGCATGCAGTCAGCATACAGGGGAAAGACGTGCTGCCACATACATTCTTGCATGAACACCCATGCGGTTCATCAGTCAGGCAAGAAGAGGAACTGGAACCAGTGCCTACTCGTTCCAGCCCTGGGAAAGAAGGCCAGAACCAGCCAAATCCCACACCCTGGCCACTTGAATCTGAAGCTGCTGCTGCTTGCTGCTGCTGCTGCTTGCTGTGCTTGCTGCTTGACTTGTGCCGTGGACCAGCCCCAAGGCCCTCAAAGCCCTGCTGCTGAAGGCCCTGCTGCCAAGCCCTGAAGGCCCTGCTGCTCAAGCCCCTGAAGGCCCTGTGAAGCCCTGCCAGCGGAGGAAGAGGCAAGGGAAGGAGAAGGCAGAGAGAAACATCACACCATTTCTGAGTGACATGAGGATAAGGTGTGGAATGGCTAGGAAAGAACGAGTACCTCTGAGAAAAGGGCCACAGACTCTATCGCGACACCAAGAAGAAGCAGGCAGCTTGGAGAGACAAGGCAGAGAGGACTGCGCGCGTACACTGCAAAGTACTCCTGGGATGCGTGGAAGGACATGCACACCTTGTATTGGCAAGCGACACCTACAAGAAATCCGGGCAGGCTGCTTCAGCTCATTGACGGAGATGTACGTCATGGCCAAGTGGAAAGCGACAGTTTTCTGGAGGGTGATATCCGCCACTGAGGAGCAGCCCTCTGACACCCGTCTCCCTCAGGCAGCCACAGACAGCCAGGTCCTCTCCCAGCCAGGCAGCCAACTACCCTGTGCAGGCAGGTGTCTTCAGAGTGCCCCACCAGTAAGCAGACTCCGAAACAGCTGCACTCCCATGTGCAGACTTGGGAGAATCCCATGGAGGATGACACCCTGCCTTTCACAAATGGAGGAAGAAGCAGCAGCCACCAAGAGAGCCAACCATGCCCCACTCGAACCCACCCCCCAGCTCCAGAGGATGCCACAGATTAGGAGGTCACACTGGAGGGCCGAGGTGAACACCGTGATGCCTGTTGGAGATCATGGGACACAATGAACGACCTAGGCATCTCAGAAGCTTCTCCTCTCATCGTGGGTCCACTTGCGACAGAGGATCCTTGGGGCCGGAACACCTTCATCACCTAGCATGAGCCAGACCCTGAGGGGACCTGCCGAGTACCAGTGATGAAGCAGATAGATCACACCACTTCTGCACAACCCTCAGGGCGCCAGAACTGAAGCTAAGCTCTACGGGCGCAAGTTCAGTCGTGAACTCCTCGGGACTCCGCAGGGGGATAGGATTGGGTGGGACCCCTAGGCCCTTCTCTCCATGTGCTGTTTCTACTGAACAGCTGCCCCTGCAGTCCTACGCAAAGGCGTATGATCTGGGATCAATCACCGTGACTTGCCTTAGCGACGTCCGAAAAACAGAATTGCACTTAAACCCAGTCCCATGGGCGCGACCGCGTTGGACACTGGGATCCGAGCGCGTGCCCCATCAGCTTGATACTCACTTTCTCTCAGCGCCATTGCTGCCAGACTGTCGGAGAAAGACCAGCAGTCCCACCTACACTCCTCGGCTAAGTCCATCCACCCGACAGCTCAAGCCTGTCAACGGGACGAATCAATGGTCAATTCAGTAAAGAGGCCTGCACATCTCCAAGTCCTTGATGAGGGGCCTTCTCCAACCTCACGCACTGACGTCACTCTCGGACACTTGCCTGCAACAAACCATCCCCTGTTGTACTGCTCTCGGGGCCAAGCACCCCAATGGTTTGCCTCAGACCAGCCACTCAACCACAGCACCTCCACAGTCCCTAGCCCGCTTTAAAAGCTGAGACCTATGGACATTGACTCAGAGATGAACTGAGAATAGTGTCAGAGACTTAGTGTTTACTGTTAAGTTTATCTTGCCTTAGATACTTTACTTGGTTCATTTTTGCTTTTAAAAAGTTCATAAAGTTTACCTAAGAAAGTTTAATAAAGGGTTAATCTTTGCTTAAGACACTTGGGTTCAGTTTTTTTTTACTTACACAAAGTGTTGGTGAAATCTTTTAAAAAATGGTTAGCGTCTGCATGCTTGTGGGATAGATAAGGATGTGTGGGATAGATAAACTGTCAATGCAACTATAGTGGGACTTAATGGTCCACATCCCAGCGATCCAGATAATTTTCTCCCCTTTTTTATTATAGAAAATATTGGTTGTCTCGTAGGTGTCTTCTAAACAATACTCTAGACATTACGCAGACATCCCTAAATATAATGAGATACATCCCAGATACAAATCGTTTTGGGTCCATTTTAATCCTTTATATATGAGATGCACTACGCTTTATATCCTTTCTATTTCCATGCTACTAATGCTGTGTAGACGTTCGATGTAATCTTTTGTTTCCTCCCTCTTTCCGTTTTCAGCTGCAGCGGATGTGAGTTGAGGGGATGGCCAGAGATGCAGAGAGGATACAGCAGACGTTTAATGGATTATAATGGAGATAGAATGTTTGTTGCCCGTATATGACACGGATGTACATCGTACGCGGCAGAAAGTTCATCCGTTCACAAAGTTTTGTGCAACTCAAAACTTCTTGCGCAGATGAAATCTCAGTGGACGGATGCTCGAGGGATAGAGTGTATGAAACACGCATGCAGTGAGTATAGAACGGATGCATAGCGTTTTCCAGTGGATGGCAAGCTTTTTTTAACGTTTAACATCCTCTTTGCATCCGTAAGTGCAGTGGGACCCGGACTTTTTATTGGCAACCCAAGCAAAAGAGAAAAAAAGAAAAAAATCTTTAATTGGTTAATAGACTCTCCTGTGATGAGATTTTCCTTTCTGTATAATGTTTGCCACATCCCAGGGTTTTATGAAGCCCATTGTTTTCAGGAGTGTAAATAACTCTGTACACAGTGTCCCTTAGAAATGCCATATGTATTCTCTGATTTAATTCAGATATCTATGCTCTACAAATTAGCTACATCTCCATATTTCCTGATATCCCCCTAAATATCTAGTATTTCTGATTGATATACTGTCCTATTTATAATTCTGGTAACACTACAAGATGCTGTCAATATTAATGATCAACCGATTAATAATAGGAAGACAATAGTCTTTATCAATGAAGCACAAAGTGATTTTGTATGTGAATTCAATGGTTCAAGAAGCCACACCATTCTTGCAATAAAAACCACCAGTAATGCACCTATTAAACAGTTGTGTGGTATTTCAGAAAACCTTGATTCAATAAAGCAATATTTCTGGTGCCTTTAAAATAAGTGTCTTTAAAAAGAGAGATTGGCAGGAGGAGCTGGCACTACCAAACTGGCATTTAGCCTCAACAGGACTTGCTTATCAAAAGCAGAGAAATATCCTCTGAAACTAAATAAAGAAAAGGGAATATAAATATCTGTAGATATCTTGCCCATTATTTAGATTTCAAGGACAAAGATGAAAAAATTCAACATCTGCCTTTGTCTTGGAGAGGAAAGCCAGTTTCATTAGCCCTTCTAACTTGGCTGCTACCTAATCCCATATTAATTTTTAAATCCATCTAATGGAATTAGCAACCTGGTGCCTTCCTGATATGTTTGAGATCCTATCCACTTCAGCCAACCCTTGGGGAATAACCAATTGTGGTTTTTGAAAAACTAGAAGTCCTGGGTTATTCTTTCTTTCTTTCTTTCTTTCTTTCTTTCTTTCTTTCTTTCTTTCTTTCTTTCTTTCTTTCTTTCTTTCTTTCTTTCTTNCCTCCTCCTCCTCCTGCTCCTCCTCCTCCTCCTCCTCCTCCTCCTCCTCCACAGGGCAAGAATTTTTTACTGCCTACGATTCTGATAGAAACCATTTCTACTCTGTCTTAGAAGTGCTAGGACTGAATCATCAATTTGTGGCTTATGTCTCCTTTATAATTTTGCTACAAAGGGGCCAGACTTGCTGAAGCTTTAATCAGACTTTTAATTGTAAAAGGGAAATAGAGAAGGCTGATAGCTTAATTCCAATCATTCCCTTAATATTATCATTCCCATCCATTTATAGATCAGCACTTAGCACTTTCATTTTCCTGTGAATTTTGCAGTTCCATTCATGAAGTGATTAAATGGGCCTATTAAAGGCATAGATTAATTAGCAGGTAGCCTATTCTATTGTACATTCTATTATAATTCAAGAGGAAGAAGCAGTTTAAAAACTGCTGGAGGTGCAGAAGCATTTCAATGGCATTTTTCTTCATATTTTAAGAGGTTACCAGACTAAGGGTAAATAGTTTGTAAACAGAGTGCAAATCCTAGAGTGATCAACATCATCAGTCACTTGTTTAAAGGTTGTCTTAAGTTCAGAAACAGTATTGAAAGGTTTAGGAATAGAGTGACATGGTGCAAAGCTTCTTTGACTCATGTTTAAGAACAAATTAATGTGCCTGGGGAGCAATATATCAGAACTTGGGGTTAGGCATCTAGAAATCCACTGAGCTGGAGGAGAATAAAAAGCAGATTCCCACAATTTGGACTTAGCTTCTGCCGAGTGTAGTAGTATGATCTTGGCAATGTTATGGCGTTAGCTTAAATAGAGAATAAAAGGATCTTTTTTCAGCTTCCCAAAATAGTCCATTGGTTTCACATTCTCCAGAGATTTCCCCCATGGAGGCAAATTGACTTTGTTTTCCAACTGAGACCAACTAAGGTCCACTAGAAGTTGCCATCTTCTTGAACAAGATAAGAAAAGACAAACATTAACCAATGGCTCAAAGTCTCTTGATAATCTAATATTACCTAATTATGCAAGGTAGAGGCTGACATTTTCAAATATGCCCAATATCATAATGCAGATTAGAAAAATTACTTTCCATACATTGTAAAACTAAAGACTAAAACATTGAGGTTCAGCATTTCCCATCTATTTTTCTCAATGATTATTTCCCAAACAAGGGCATTCGAGGTAAACAAATTGTTGTTATGAAAGCCAGGGATCTCCACATTTGGCAACGTTAAGATTTGTGGACTTCAGTAATTTTGGGAGTTGAAGCCTAAAATTCTTAAAGATGTCAAGTTAGGAGACCCTTGATGAAAGCAAAGGTGTTATTACATGTGTTATTCATCTCTGTTCTCCCTCTGATGCTCTTCTATTCCAATCCAAGCTGGACATATCAGGTTATAATCTAATATATGTGGAAGATCTCAAATGGGAGAGGCTTCACTGTACAAGAACTAGATGCTCCTGAAAATAAGAGTCATCCCAGCCTGCTATTATAGCTGCCAATTGCTATTTAGTAAGGAATATTTAAGACTAGGGAGAATTTGTTTCACATTTGTTTTCTTAGCAGCAGTGTCCTAGTTTTAGACTAATTTATCTTAAAGACATTTACATAGATTAACATCCCTTTAATAATTGACAGCTGCACTTTTTCTGTCTTCTGGATTTCCAAAGGACTTTAATAGATTTTTCTTGTTGTTCTTGTTGCAAGATATGATCACTTCACTCTTGCAGAATATTATTCGATGCAATACAAATGGTGTATCAGGGTTTGGTAGTCTGGGAAACCTGAAACAAGGCAAGCTGAAGAGCTTGGCAAGACAAATACTCCAGGAAGGTGAGCAACAGAAAGTTTGGAGTTCACTCAAAAGCTATTTGGTCTGAGATCCCAAGCCAAAGTTAGACATTTTAAAAGGCCAACTTGTTCTTCAGGTCATCTGCTCCTTGATCTGTTTGCAGTCATGTCTTCAAAGGAGTGAATTGTAAGGGAAAACAGATTGTAGTTCAAGCCCTGCCTCTTTTCTAAATGCAGCATATTGCACATTTTGCAAAGAGGCAAAATATACAGTGTGATGCTGCAAAAAACTTTCTTCATTCTCATGATAAGAGCAAAAATGTACAGAAGCTGCTGCAGAGATACATACTATTAAAACCCTCTAACCCACCAACCCTTTGGGCACCAGGGACCAATTCTGTAGAGAGAGTTTTTCTGTGGACCAGAGGGGATGTAGTTTTGCATGCTGCCTGCATCCTGCAGCTTGGCCTTCACTTGTTTGCATGGCTACTGGAATGCTTCAAACTGGTGGCAGTCCATGGACAGGGGTTTGGGGTCCTCTTTTCTAACCATTTCAGATAATGACATCTAAGTACCAATTACTTTTCAAGGTTTCTCAATAATTTTACTCAGTAAGTAAAATATTTCTAGAGATAATTAGCAATAATTGGGGAAGGACATTTTCTTTAGGATTTCGAACTGTACGGAATTGGTATACACATGTTAATATATTTACAATTATTTTTAGTTCTCAACCTACATTTATCTTTAAGCCACTTTTCAGATAGACCTTGATTCAAAGTTTATCCTAATGAGCAATTGACCCAGAGTGAAACAATTTCTTGCTAGTTTTTAAGAGTGAGAATGGAGAGAGAAGTTAGAGAGGCATCTCTTTTTTACTCCCAGGGGTTTCAAAATAAGTGCACTTCATCTTCAGACAAATCAGTCAACTCATGGAACTATGACAGTGACTTTAGTTCCCCTTGCTCAATACCAGGAGAAAAAAAAATGTATCAGCAAAGCTCTTGATGACAATAAGTGGAGAGTTCATTTGGAGAACCAAACCATTGGTCTTTCTGAGAACAGCCTAATGAAAATGGCTTGCCTTGATTATGTTTCAGTGAAGGGTGAAATGCTTTGAGGATCAATGAGGCAAGCTAGTTGAAGGACTGAGCCATGACCCTATCTCTATATTCATTTTAGTTATTGACATCACCAGCTAGCTTGCAGAACCTTCTTTCTTTTAATCTTAGCCCCATTCATCCCTTAGTTCTGGGAAGGATTTAATTTTTATAGTAATAAGTTAAGAATTGGATGATAATATTTCTTTCTATGATGCTTGAAACCCAATTCTTTTTCATATGTGACTACTCAAAAGTCCCACTATATATTTAATTCTGAGAAAGCATTAGAGGATGGCCTTATAGGGGAGATGGGCAGCATACAAATTGAGTAAATAAATAACAAAATAAAATATATAAGTGGTAAACTGAAATGCTATGCAAGTGCAAAATATTCATGATATTAAAGTGTTAATAAAAATCAAACTCTTGAATTGGGCCTTTTCTTGAATTAGACTATTCTGAAAAAGCCCATCAAACAAAGCATAACATAACTTTACAGCCTTTTTAATAGTAGTGGCTATATGTTTGGTTGTGTTTTCCTGCACATGAGTCAGATGATTTGAAGGAAGGGTTTGGCTTAGAATGCAGAAATCACCAATATTCTGGATCCTCCTGCCATGAGAGTAAATTGGAAACCTTTTCAGGCCTTTTTGCCTCTTACATCTGTATAAAATCCATTTTCAACCATGATCTTTCTTTTGCAATTTTTTTTCCCACAAACCAAATTTGGTCCTGTTCTGGTTTTTGTTTTTTGTTTTTTTGGTAAGGAGATGGGCATAAAACTGATGGAAAGACGGGTCCCATCCAACCTACATATCTAATGTTTGTCCAATGGACTTCTCCCAAGATAGTTTAACCCAATTTGAGATCTAACCCCATAGATTTACAAAATTGTTTTATATATAAAAATGAAAGCAAGGGCATATTGATGCAGTTTTCTTCAAGAAATAGTATGGTGTTGTCCTCTTACAGGATTCCCCCTCCCACAATTTTCCAGTTTAGCCTACAGCCTGAAACTCTCCAGAAGTATTCCATTCATGTAGTAACTGAGTCATCCCTTGCTTGTTTGACTGGACCAAGCTCCTAAGATAGGAAGTTAAAAGAAAGAAACTCAACTTGGCTCCACTGTTCAACACTTTGCAATGCAAATGTTGAACTTCATGGCATTTCAAAGGCATAATCATTATGGTTTTATTATATGCTAGCTTGATACCTGTGCTTCGCTACAAAACTATGTGGTCTTAAGCCCATGTCACACCGAACCAACGGATGCAAAGAGGATGTAAAACGGACAAAAAACCTTGCCATCCATTCGAAAACGCGATGTACTCACTGCCTCCGTTTTGCTTCCTCTCTATCCGTCCAGCATCCGTCTATTGACGTTTCATCCGCTCAGAAAGTTTTGGGCTGCCTAAAACTTTTGCGCAGAAAATGTATCCAGTTCGTCCTTCTGCATCCGCTACGATCGCTACGCATCCGTTATGCATCCGTTATGCATCCGCTATATCCGCTTGGCATCGGCCTGCGCATCGCGCAACTCGCATCTGCCCAGACGCAGGGAGCGGAATGCGAACGGCCACGCGAACAGATGCAGACTAGGACCAGACATGGATGTCAAGCGGAAACAAGTGGTTTTAAAATGGAAAAAAACGTTCGCAGAGGGGACCTATCTCGGATATTAAGGATGTCTACAGGATGCCTAGAGGATGCCTAGTGGATGCAGAGAGGGACCTTACTCCTATAAAAAGGGGGAGCAACTCGCCTGGCATTCTCACTTGCAGCCCAGCAGCCCAGCTGCTGCAGACCTCTGCACTCAATCTGACTCTTCCTCTTCCTCAGCATCCAGTCATGTCCACCGTGGATTGTGACAAAGTCCTTTCGGCAGCCACCATACCTTCTGCACAGTTGTGAAACCATCTACAGGCTCTGTGAACTCTACTACCGGGAGATAGAGAAGAGGGCCACCCAAAAAAAGTCTGGCGTCAAAAGATGGTTCGCCAGAAGAGCAGAGGACGGACTGTACAACAAGCTTAATGGTGGAGCTCAGGAGAGAGGGACACTCGGGCATTCCAGAACTTCATGAGGATGCCTCCAGCCATGTTTGACGAAATTGTGAGCGCCTGACACCCAGGTTGACCAAGACAAACACCAACTTCCCGCCCAGCCTGGAACCTGGCCTCAAGGTGGCACTCACTCTTGCACCACCTGGCCTCAGGGACCCACCTACAGAGAGGCATGCAGTACGGCTGGAGGTGCCACCCAGCACCATCAGCTTTGTGCTCAGAGAAAGTGGTGTAGGCCATAATCCGAAGAATACAAGGAGGAGAAAAGTTGCAAGCAGTGGTATCAGAAGTGGAACCCCCACACCGTTGGAGCCATCAATGGCAAGCACGTGGCCTGCAAAGCACCAGCCAAGTTTAGGGGTCCACTTATCACAACTACAAGGGCTTCTTCAGCATCATCCTCTTCGCCATGGTCCAATGCTGACTAACAATTCATGTACATCGATGCTTCAGGCAACGGCTACATCTTCACATGCCCAGGTATCTTACAATGCCAGTCATCTCAAGGAGAGGCTGGAAAGACAACCTCATGGTGGGCTTCCAGATCCAGACCCGCTGCCCAATGACACACAACATGTGCCTTACTTCATCGTGAGGGATTGATGCCTTCTCCCTCACAAAACCTACCTCATGAGCCCTACACTTCCAAATACCTCACCGTGAAGAGAGGATCTTCAACTACAGGCTGTTCAGGGCAAGACGGGTGGTGCGAGAACGCCTTTGGCATCCTGGCCAACAGGTCCAGGTACTTCTCACCAAACATGCAGGCATCGCCCAGAGATCGTGAGGAGGATTGTAGCTTGCTGCATCCTGCACAATCTCATGCGCACCCGCTACCCAGTCTTGCAGAACAGGCTCGTGGACCGTCAACCAGGACAATGGGGACATGGAGCCTGGGGAATGGAGGCAAAGGGCAAAACCTGATCGACACTGAGGATGTGCAAGCCCCAACAGAGCCTCACGTGAGGCGAAGAAGCAGCAATCTCCTGAAACACTGGTGCAACTCCCAGCTGGAGCACGGAGTGGCAAGACGGATGGTAAATGCTTAATGGGATGCTTCCTTCACTGTCTCTATCCACAGGATGAGATTGGGCACTCATATATGTTTGGTTTGGCCTACAATGAACACGGTGTTAATAAAGAGTGTGTTTATGTTGACGAGTGTGATAATGTATTACTATTGTGATAATGAAGGGCCATAGGTGTGGCACCTGGGAGGGGACCATACAGTCCCACATATGCTTGCGCTGGAGGTTTATCTATCCCACAGCTTATTACCATCCCAAAGGTATCCCTGCTCATTCCTCAGGTATCCGGCCCACCCACTGCTATCTTAAACCCCATCTCCCACAAGGCATGCAAGGCTATAAACCATTTCTAAAAGTTTCCACCAAGAGTTTATTAAAAAAAAAGAAATGAAGCAAGTGTGTGAATCATAAATCGACTTTGTAACAAACAAACTATAAGACAAAAAATGAGTCTCTGGTACTCCTCCTCTTGGTTGCTCAGTCCCAGGTGTGAAGGGTGCAGGTCTGTGGAGGTGGCTGGTGCTGGATGCTTGTTCAAATCTGCTCCTCCAGAAGCAGAAAGCAGCAGAAGCCCCAGCCCCAGAAGAGCGAGGCCCGTGCTGCAGAAGCCCCAGGAGAACCAAGAGTGAGGGCCAGGGGGCAGGATGGTAGCCCTGTCCCTTCTTGCCGGCTGGCAGCAATAGCTGAGGCTTGCTGTGCTTCCGCATGGTTGTGGGGTTGCTGGCTGGCAGGGAGGCTGGGCAGGAACCAAAGGCTGGCAGAAAATGCTGGCAAGGAGCAGGTCACCAAGGCTGGCAGCAGGCAGACACCAAGGCTGGCAGGCAGGCAGACAGCAAGCTCAGTAAGGCTAGGGGGGTAGGCAGGCACCAAGGCTGACAGGAATGCTAGCACAAGGCTTGCAGGAAGGTTGGCAGGGAGGCAGCCACCAAGCTTTGCAGGCAGACATGAACCAAGGCTGGCAGAAGGCAGCAGCAAGGCTGGCAGGCAGACTGGCTGGCAGGCAAGGCTTGCAGGCAGGCTGGCAGCAAGGCTGGCAGGCAGGACTGGCCAGCAAGGTGCAGGCAGACATGCAGGCAGGACAGCAAGGCAGTCGATGTGTCTGGCAGCAAGGTCTTTCCTCTGAATGGCGACCTGCTTTCTGAGCTGCTTCCGTTATATTTGGGGGGCTTGTACAATGCATCCCCACCCATGCACAATTAACGCCAGGCATCCGGTTCGCTTCCGCTGTGCATCCGCTAGGCTTCCGCTCTGCATCCGCTTCATCCACTGTGCATCTGCCTGTATTCGTTCTGCATCTGCTTTGCTGAGGTTCCCCCGGAAGCCCTGCGGTTGCCGCCCATCCACTCCCATCCGCTTCTATCTGCTGGGCTTCCGTTCTCGCCAGCCGCTTCTGCATGCTGCCCTGCGTCCTCCCCACGTCCGTGTTATCCGCTCCGGTTATGCAAATTTTTGCTCCTTTTGAGAGCGGATAACAACAGACGGAACATTTTGCTCGTCCGTTGTGTCCTTTTTGCATCCATTGGCCAGTGTGACATGGGCTTTAGTTTTTGGGGAGGAAAATAAGGAAAAAAAAATTCTGCCTCTGCCTACCAGTATCCAATGGTATTCATCTGGCTAGCATCCTGTCAGTGTGTGAGAGAGTTGAGGGCTGTTTCAAAACTGAAAGAGTATTTGCTGGGTGAGCAAGGAGATAGCAAGGAGCCTGGGCATGACTTAGCTGAACTGTTCTGTACTAAAGCTGCTTGGTGCTCTGAAACTGAAACTCCTCTCTTCTGCTTGTGTTTTGCGAACTAGTAGCAAGGATTTGGCGTGGGTCACCAAACCAGTAGTAACTTCTGGCTGGCCATGCCCCCGACCCAGTTGCCAGGGCTTACCCATCATCGCTCAGGTCCCCACCAGCCTGCATCTTACCCCCTGCCTGGATTCTCTGCAGCTGCTGGCCCTTGCCTTCTAGGGGCGGGGGAGGGTGACCAGGTAGCATGATGCTATGCTGCCCGCACCGCCCCTTTGCAGCTGCTGATGAATCTGGGCAGGGGATGAGATGCGGGCTGGCAGGGAGCTGAGTGGTGATGGTTCTGCCCTGGCTAGCTTGCCTTTCTCTCTGCCACAAACCATGGGAGGAAGGTAAGTTGGGAAAGTTTCAGGCAGTTGGGAAAGCCAAACCACTGCCTAGCCCAGAGCTGCTGGTGGAGTGAGTGAGGCTGCAGAGCACACCTCACTTGAGGTTCCCAGCCCTTTCCAAAAAGTGGGAGGGGATGAAGTCCTGCCTGTAGCCTCATTGCTGGACCCAGAAGCCTTGCCTGCCAGCTTTTCTGGGCAATGCAGGACCAGAGACTGGCCGGGAAGAACTCTTGTAATGAGTGATGCTGCTGAGTGCTTTAAAAGTACTTCGTTGGAAGCATGTGTGTTTGTTTTTGTTTCAGGTGGGTCTCTTCTCCTAGCTTTAGAAGGACAGAAGGAAGGAGAAAGGGAAGGGATAGAAAGAGAGAGAAAAATAGAGAAAGAAAAAGGGAAAAGAGAGAGAAAGAGAGAGAGATAAGGAAGAGAGAAGAAAGAAAAGAAAGAGAAAAGGGAAAGAAAAAGGGAGAGAGCAAGAAAGAGAGGAAGAAAAGGGATAGGCAAAGAAAGATGGGGGATGGAAGGAAGGGAGAGAAAGAAAGAGAGGGGGGAGGGAGGTGAAAGTGAATAAGATATATGGATGAATGGATGGATAGATAGATACATGGAAGGAGGGAGGGAGAGAGAAAAAAAGGAGAGGAAGGAAGGACACAAGCCCTGGTTTCAGAAGACTCTTTGAAACAACACAGCAATCTAGTGTTGGAAGGGATCTCAGAAGTCATCTTCTAGTCCAAGGGTCTTCAAACTTGACAGCTTTAAGACTTGTGGACTTCAATCCCAGAATTCCTGAGCTATCATGACTGGAGGATAAATTCTGGGAGTTGAAGTCCACAAGTCTTAAAGCTGTCAAGTTTGGAGACCCGTGTTCTTCTCCAACCTCCTGCTCCAGCAGGAGATCCTTACATAATCATAGAATAGCAGAGTTAGAAGGTACCTTTGATGCCATCTAGTCCAACCCCTGCTCCAGCGGGAGAGCTTATAACATTTGGAATCTGGATTATTTTGGTACCTAACAGAGAGGAAAATTGGCAGAGGAGTTTACTAGGACAAGGCTGCCATGCAGAGGAAGGCAGAGATGGTCCTTCACTTATGACCATAATTGAGCCCAAAATTTTGGTTGCTAAGCAAGAATATTGTTAAATGAGTTTTGTTCCGTCCGGAAAAACGCGAGGTAGACCGGGTTCCAACAACAAAGTCTTTATTTGTAACAGTAGTTGAAGAACGGAACATTGCGCTGCAAGCCGCGGCAGCCTTTTATAGTGGTTTGGCTGCCGGCGTGTAAGCAATGACAGACTCGTTTTTTTTTTGCCGCCTTTAAGCAGCTATGTGGATTTGGTTCCTTGAACCAATCCCTATACTGGCTTTCTTAGCCAATCAGAATCATGCATTTAGGAGTCTACTATTTTAATACAGAACAAGTTTCACCACATTTTACTCAATCCATGACATCTGTTGGGTCTAACAGTCACATGCAGACAAGGGAAGTAAATCTGAAGGCATGTGCAATGTTCTAATGTACAGAAGTTATAATTAAATGTGTGGCAGAAAGCAGACTCTGGGTATGTTTTTCCAAACATGGTGAGGTTGAATGTGTATAGTTTTAGAAGAGCTGTGTGTGTGTGGAGGGGGTGGGGCTGTGCATACACATACAACATATAGACAATGTATCTTTTTGTCTGCCTATACACACACTATATTATGTAATATGTATGTACATATATGGCATATATATATATATATATATATTTATATATATATATTATATAGGATTAAATAGTGTATTTTGGATGTTCAGTAGGAAATAAATAGAGAGGGAAATTATATCTCTTTGAACGCGTGGAGAGGCCAGGCAAGGTACCCCTTGACATGAGTGACATCAAGTTGGCAATGCCCACCCAGTCACATGACCACCAAGCATGCCCACCAAATAAGCCACACCCACAAAACCGACAGTAAATTTTTTTTGAATCCCACCACTGATCAGAGCGTGTTAATAATACACAAAATACTAATGTTCTGATGGTCATTTTGAAAAATCCTTTCTTAGTGAGCACCTAGAAGCCAAGAGGAACATACGTGTCAAATTTCAGTTTGTTTTATGGTTCTGGAGATTTTGTGATGATGTGTGAGTGGTATTTTTATATAGAGAGATTTTGAAATATATTTATTATATATTTGAAGACCGTACTTTTGTTATAACATGTGAATTTGTTATAGTTGTGTTTATTTTGATGTGATGTAAAAGTAGATCAAATAATTTTAACCTCATATTAGAATGTTCCGTCCCACAGAGTTGATTAATACAATGGTCCTGGGGAAATTCTCATTCTTAACCATCACATAAAAGTGCTATGCAGATGAGACTGAATACAGATAGATGAGCAATGATTATATCCTCTACATTGCAGAACACTGAATCAACACATTTGTCAACACATTTCAGATATATCAAAATTATATGTACAACTCTGAAGCACATTCTGACTAATGAATGATTATTTGCAGAAAAACAAGGGTCAGATCAGTACATAACCATACTTATTTTTGTCTCTTTTTAGATATGAAGGAGAATGCAATTGAAAAATAATGGAATTATTCTAGAATTCTTTAAAGGTCACAAGCAACCAGTGCAAAAGCTTAGCATTGAAACAATCAAATCCTTTTCTCAACATTTCATGTGTTCCCACAGAGTTCCTGTGCTACAGACATCAATCTCTCAACCCCTGGACCCGAGAGTGTCCATTAATTCATGGTGTAAATTTTGGGTCCATCTACTCATGCTATCTCACACAGAGAAATTAGCAATGAATCAATGTTCTTCCCTAATTTCAGAAAACAGTAAACAGAGTGAGACCTACTTCATATTTGGATAGGAAACAACCAGGGAATCTTAACTAAAATTTATCAAGTTAGAAAAAGTTGAGAAAACAATTCAGAATAAGGAATTGACAAATTATGGTGGCAAAAGAAAGTTTCATGGAGTTAACACTAGGGAACTAAATTCAGCTTGATGGTTTCTTTACTTTACTGAAAGTAACTTACACTGGAAATGGGGAACTGTTCCTATCTTATCCAGTTTCCGAATAAAAAAAGGAGAAAATTAAAATAAAATTCAAGGGTTTTTCCCTCTGCAAGAGATGAATGACTACTTTTTGGGCATGTAAGTATGTTCCAGGGTTGTCAAGCTCAGTTTTATTTCATGCTTCAGAATTTTGAATTGCAGTTGAGATATTGGGCTGGTTAATATTCTAGTTCAGGAATCAATGACTTTGTATTTTGGTTATACAGATAAAATCTTCTCTAGTCATTGCACCAAAACCCAGCAAGCAGTGTATTTGTGAACAACAGTCAGGCTTACACTGTGTTTGTCATATGAGAAGAGCAAAGAGTAGGTGGACTAACTGGACCATTGGTAGTGAGAAATTAGTATCATTATCTTGTCTAATGCGAAAATTACAAATCCTACAATCAGTACTGAAAATAAGAATTAAGTGTAACCCTATTGATCAATGTATCCTTGTTGAAAAATATTTAATTAGGTAATCATCCAGGACACCTGACTCTATTGTCCTTATCCTAAGCCTGACTTTTTCCTTTATTTTTCCTAAGTGACTACCTTTACACAAAATGTATTGCTTATCATGTTACACAAATCAAAATTTTAAACTATTTATTTCAGAGTTAGTCTTAGCCATGCCCTCTACAAAAATTGAGATGATATTTATTTTACTTGGTTAATTAGCAGATTTATACAGTACATGACTCTAGAACATGAATAACCACAGTGTCAACTGAAACAGTATAACAACCATGAAAACACTTAAATACAAATAAAATGAAAAACAAAAAAGAATAACAGAAGTTCTCCTTGGGATCTCCAAGGTTACTAGAAAAAAATGCATTTTAAGAACTTTCCAGAAGGCTAATAGGGATGTGGCTAATCTCACCTCACCAGTATTAAGTTCAGTTACTAGCATATAATATATTGCTGCTTTGCTACTCAAAACATTAATTTACTTCATTACCTAATTCTACCCTTCAAATCTTTATTTTATTTCAAAGGCAGCCCAAATTAGCAAATCATACTTCAAGATTGCTGCTCATGAGAGGCCAGCATTTACAGCATTCTAAGACTGGGAATGCCATCATTTTAATATAAATACAGTTTTTTTTGGTAAGAACAATGAATAAAAGCTGTATTTTAAAAATAGGACAAACACATAGTCCTTTAATATTGATAACACTTCTCTTTCCTACAAATATTCTTGTAAAAATTAAATAGTTTTACATACTGGGTAATGTTCAGGGTCTGAAAAAAGAATTTAAATCTTTCCTTTGTACCACAACCTCCATCTGACTATCTAGTCAGACTCAACTGGTACAATCACTTTAAAGCAGATTTGTTTTTGATGTAAAGAAATGGAAAAAAAAATAAAAATACATCTAATATCCTGTCTAGTATCTGGAAAGTAATTCTTAAATATTAATAAAGAACTCAGATAAGCAGACAAACCTGTTGAGGTAATTCCCCGTTAGGAGAATGAGTGCATACAGGGAGACATATAGAGAGTAGTGTTTCTGGATCCCAAGCATTTACATCTGGTGGGTCTTGAACTACATTCCATAAACCTTCTTTATGCAGAAGTAAACTGCATTTCATAGACCAGGAAACATAGTTTGTTCCATCCAACCGGGTTATCAGTGATAGATTTGTTGAAGTGACGCTGCCATCTTTACCAGGATAGTAACCCACAATTAAACAGTAAACAGCTGCCTGTATCAATTACTGTGCATTCACACCAACTCTCAGTTATCTGAGCCTGGTATGGCCTGGCGCCCATAACTAGTGTTGAGGTATTCCCCGTTAGGAGAATGAGCACATACAGGAGACAAATAGAGATAGTGTTTGATAATACACACACAGTACACAGATACACTGTACAGTAAATGTAGGTTTTACTTTCAATAAAGGTTTAAGCAAAGTTTAAAATGGGCAGTCCAAACCATTCACAGGTAAATCATCAGTTTTCAATCCAGGGATAATTCAAATATCAAAGTCCAATGTCAAAAAACAGTTCAATATCAGACTTACATTAATCCAGTAATATCAGTTAATTAGGAAAAATGGAGCAATGGCAATACTTTCCAACAGAAGGAAACAAAGATACACTCACACTCTCTTCTGAGACTCAGACTAAGACTAAAACAACCCAGGTTTCTGGCTGCATCTTATGGCCATTTGATAAACCACACCCAATTGCATGGTCTTGCATTCCTTTAAAGAGACAGTATTAAAATGTCTTTCCTGATTTATATATTTCTAACCCAAATACCTGTGACTTATATTCCTAACAAAACCAAACTGATATGCAGACATTCTGTTTACAGTTAATATGCACAAGTTCAAATCTCTGGTGCCAAATTGTTAATATCTCAGTACTGATGGAATAGGCAGTACAACCACTGAACGAAATATTTCAGAGTTTCTGGAGGATGGGAGGACTACTAGAAGACTGGACAACAACTGATGTGGTTCCAATGCATAAAAAGGGAAAAAAAGCTGGATCAAAAAAGCTATAGACCATCAATAACTGGGAAAATCCTGGAAAAGATAATAATCAAAACGTCTATTTGTGAGCATCTAGAAATCAACAAGGTGATTAGTTGAAGCCTGCATGGGCTTGTTAAAAAAAGATCATGCCAGATCTTACCGTCTTCTTTGATAAAGTGACTAAAATAGTGGATCAGGGAAATGCTGTTGGATTTCAGTAAGATATTAGCCTATTTCTTGGTAAGATAGAACAACATGGAACAGATGGATTTGCAGATGGCTGACCAACCACCCAGCATGTAGTCCTCAATGGAACTACATCTGCATAGAGAAAAGCATGCACTGGGATACCTCAAGGTTCTGTTTTGAGGTCTATGCTCTTCAGCATCTTCATAAATACAGCCAAATGTACAGGGGGGAAATAGGCAGCACTTGGTTCAACGATACTGTCTGTGAGTGGGATCTAGATGTCCTGCTGGACTACCACTTATGTATGAGTCAGTAATGTGCTGCAGCTGCCACTGCAGTTCTAGGCTGCATCAACAGAGGGATAGCATCAACATCATGGGAAGTGATAGATAGCACCACTCTATAGTAGACTAATGAGACCACATTTGGAATATTGCATCCAGTTCTGATCACTACAATACAAAAATGCTGATGCCCCAAAAGAGTGCAGAGGAGAAACAAATATGATAGAGGGTCTGGAGATTAAATGGTACAATGAGTGGCTAAGGGAACTAGATATGTTTAACTTAACAAAGGGGAGGGTTAGGGGTAACATGATAGTAATCTTCCCATATTTGAAGGACTGTCACAGAGAAGAGGGGGTCAACTTAATTTTCATAGGCAGTATAAGAAGCAATTACTAAGAAACATCAGAGAGAGACTCTGTCTCTAACCAAGAAATTTCCTCACAATGACAGTTTTCATTCCAGAGTTGTGAGTGCTTTAATGTTAGAGGTGTTCAAGAAAAGGTTGGATAACTGCTTGTCTAGGATAGTATAAAGAGTCCTGCTTGGGTAAAAGTTGGATTAGAATATCTCTAAGGTTCCTTTCAGCCTTTTGAATCTTTGGTTCAGGAACAATATCTTTACTCTCTGTCCATAAGTGTACAGTGCTGGGAACAGCTAAGCTATGATACTATTGTGTAGAACCATCAAACTCCCAGAAGAAGAGAACCTGAGACTGAGCAAGACACATACCATCCGTAGGAGAAAATGTTTCTTTTTTTAAAATCAGCATGTCTTCTGTAAAAGCACTTCTCTTCCATGTGTCTTCGAACATGATGTTTACTGCAAGAAACCTGCAGTTTCCCTGGAAACAAAACTGTATACCATTTGAGACATAAAAGTTAAAATAGATTCTTTTTCTGTCTGGAATCTGATTGAAGAAGTTCACAATCCAGCAAAATTAAAGAGACAGTTTGATGGAAATAAAGTATGCTCCACATCTTTACAAGATCTCTTCAGACAAGAAGAATGCTTCTGTTGATAAGAAATTATTCAAAGATTCATACTAAGTTTTTCTCATGGAAAAACTTAAGCCCCTGTCACACTGCACCAACGGATGGAAAGAGGATGTAAAATGGAGAAAAACACTTGCCATCCGTTGGTTAACGTGATGCTTTCCCGTTCTGTACTCACTGCCTCCGTTTTGCGCTTCTCGCTATCGTCCAGCCATCCGTCTTATTAACATTTCATCCGCTCAGAAAGGTTTGAGCTGCTCAAAACTTTTGAGGCGAAAATGTATCCAATGCCATCCTTCTGCATCTCTAGGCATAACGGGGGACATCCGTTCTGCACCATTACGCATCTGCTATAATCCGCTAGGGACCCGCCTGCACATCCGTCGGCACTCAAATCCGTTCTCAGTGTAAACGGACGCAGGGAGGAAGCGGAAACGGACACGCAAGCGTTAGTAGGCACGGACGGAGAAAGGATGAAAGCGGATGCAAATCGCATTCTGCATCATTCGCACGCAATCCGCTCTGCATCCGCTCTGCATCACTCTGCATCCTCGTACGCATACTCTACGCAATCCTCTACTACGCATTCCCTGCAATCCGCTCTGCATCCTTATGCATCCTCTACACATTCCGCTCGTGCATCCGCTCTGATCCCTTTCCACCCGCCTGCGTCCTCCCCCCGTCCGTTATTTCCATGTTATACCCCTCTGTAGCAAATTTTTGCCCCTTTTGAGAGCGGATAACAACGATGGAACATTTTTCTCATCTGCTGTGTCCTTTTTACAAACGTTTTGCATCCGTTGGACAGTGTGACAGGGCCTTAAGCTTATCTGTGATCTTATTACCACCTGTCAGGTAAATAGGCACCATCTGATTTGGTCAAACAAGGAAGAATTCCTAATCCCATGGAAAAAATGCCAATTGAACATAGCTGTTTCCATATTTTCTTATTTTAGATATTTACAGGTCAATTTTCTTCTGCTGAAATGCACATACACGAAATAAAAGAATCAGTGACCAGTGGCAAACTACAGTGGTGTCTGGGGGAGATTCAAAATAGCTAAATGATGGTCCTTGCAGGGCGATTGAAGCCTTGATGCTTTTGAACATGCATCATCCTCAATTCACAACCTGAAAAATGGACAGGTCTTTAATGGTATGGCTTCAACTTACATCTGGATATTTTTAACCCCTTCATTTTTGTGAACATTTTTAGGCAGGAATGCACATGGTCTGGGCAACAGGGTATTCTCCTTTGTCATTAGTCCAACACTCCTTTGAAACAGAATTGGACAAGTGTTTCTTCATTTATAAGCAGCAAAGTTAGATGATATACCTGTTTGCTTCATTCATAGACATCTGCACAGTGGTTGTTGAGGCAGAAATGTGCATAAGAAGGATCAACAAGATTAAGATGGTTGTTACAACATGCATCTCATGTGACATGTGTCAAAGGATTAGACTTGTGATTGCATGTCCTGGGCCAACATTTTAAACTTTTTGACACTCCATTGCCACCACCACAGATGCCCAAGTTATAATACTCTTTGAAGTATTTTAATCATTTATGAAGTATTTTAGTCATTTATGAAGTAAATTACATTGCCTCTGTGTCATGAAGTGAATGTTGAAAGAATGTACACTGACAGGATAAAAAATGCTCACTTAGTATACTTCTACCTACTTTCTAAGGACATGAAAAAAAAATACATGTCCAGTTTTAATTCAGAAATGTTTAAGATCTTTGGCTATTAGTAGACTCTGTTAGGTTCACTGAGAACATTAATTCACCCACTGCTTCTTCTCCTATAAGAAAATCAGAGATGAGTCAATAGAATAGAATAAAGCTGGAAGGAACCTTGAGATCTTCTAGTCTAGCCCCCTGCTCAAGCAGGAGAACCTATACAATCTCAGACAAATAACTGTCCAGTCTCTTTTCCTCCAATGATGGAGTGCCCACAATTTCTGAAGGGAAGCTGTTTCACTGGTTAATTGTCCTTACTGTTAAGAAATTTTTCCTAAATTCCAGGTTGCTTCTCTCTTTGATCAGTTTCCAACCAATCAATGTTTAACACAACATTATAATGAATTTTTTATCAGTTTTCTTTCCCCTCTTCTCTTTCTCTACTCCCCCACCTGATGGTCATAATAGACTACTTAGTCATTTGAAATAATTCCTTTTAGAATATCCCACATCAAGACAGCCAAGTAAAAACATAAAATTGTGCAGGGGCTTCCTCCCTCCATATATGTGAAGCAAAAATCTTAAAATGAATATTTGTCTTTTGTTTCTCAAAGTAATACATCTGTTTTGGATTCTGCCTGGATAAGAGAACTGGATTTCACTTAGGGAAACCAGGCTGAAAACAAGAAGTTATGAAAAAAATCAATTTACCTTGGTTCCAATAAAACAAAGCTGATTTTATTATCAGTCCTTTTATCCTGTATTTTGATTTAGATAACTCGGTATTAATGTTTTCTCATTTCAAATTAGACAGCCTCAGATTTCAGGATGATTAATCATCTGAGGTCTATTCCTTCTTACATATCTGTTAGCACCTTAAGCCCATGTCACACTGCACCAACAGATGCAAAGAGGATGTAAAATGGACAAAAAAGCTTGCCATCCGTTGG
>BHFT01000120.1:0-17454 GCA_004320025.1 Laticauda laticaudata | reverse complement strand
CACATTCTTTTCTGGTCAAGTTCTTCTTTGAGGTGGCCATTTCTGACCACCACTGCAACCACCTTTGGGAAAGAGAGTAATGGCCAGCTGAGGAGGAGAGATGCAGATCTCCTCGACCGTACTGGTGGTCTTCCCCCTCCTTACCTCTACAGAATGGCTTAGCCCCGAATCCAGCTGGCTTGGGGCACTCCGGTGGTGAGCACGGATTGAAACCGCACATAATCGTGGATTTTGGTCCATCACTGAAGAAGCTCAAACCGGAAGCCCTGCTGTGATCTATTTGTTAATGTTCTGCAATTACAAGTAATTCTCGACTTATGATCATAATTGAGTTCAACATTTCTTTTGCTAAGTGAGACATTTGTTAAGTGAATTTTGCCTTATTTTATGACCTATCTTGTGACATTTCTTAAGTTGAATCACTGGATGGAATCTGTGCATGAAAGCAATAAGTATGATCCATTTGATTCTGCTGTAATTATTTGGGTGTTTCTATCTGCAAGTTTTTTCTGAGTCATTTGTTTATTTGCTTCCAATGGTCTGGTTCATGGTTAACAGGTGGTTTCTAGACAAAGTAAGCTACATTTACATGAACCCTCTGGGGTGTTATTCATATCCAGCTCTGCTGTTACCATATCCAGCTCTGCTATTCCTTATCATATAAAACCTAGTACATAGCACCCAGGTTGATAATCTTGATAGTAATCTAAATTAAGGAAAAATTAAGTCCAAACAAAGTGATGCACTTATGGTGAAAGCTAGATAATGTTCTGTATGGTTTACACCCTATCTAGAAAGAGCAACATCTAGGATTCCCCAGCTGTCTTTGGATCTGCAAATTCCAGTTCAAGTTATGATGAGGAAACAATGACTAAAAAGTCACCTGAATCCCTTCCTGAGCTACTCCTACAAAGCAATAGTTATTCATATCCTGTCTTGACTGTTGCAATGCACTTTACAAGGGGCTGCCCCTTGAAAAATATGTCAAAATTATAGTTGGTAGAAAGCGAGGCTGACCATGATGAGGCACTGTTTTTGCAAGACACATATATGAAAAATCTAGATAACTGTTGATAAGGCAGGATGAATTGATCAGAGTATCTTTATTGTTGCTTGCTAAGAGACAGGAAACTCATTCAGACTACAGCACTCACTATTAGATAAACTGGGAAGTTTAAGGAAAAACCTTCTTTCAGCTGCTTCCTCCTACAAGCAACTTAAGGCTACTTTTACACCTCCTCTCAGCTCAATGCCAGATTCCACCACAACCAATTACTTATGTAGCAATAGCAATACCACTTATATACTGCTTTATAGTGCTTTACAGCAGTGGTCCCCAACCAATGGGCCGGGGACCACTGGTGGTCCATGAGAAAATGTTGGTGGTACACAGAGAAATGTCACCCCAAAGCATCCCCCAAAGCAATTAATCCAGGCTACGCAGGAACACAAGGCTGCGCCGCACACATGGCCTGCGGGAACACAAGGTTTGCGTTGCATGCATTGTGAACAACACAAGATAGTGAGGGAGGGCAGAAAGGGCAAAGGGAGGGGAACTTGCCCCATTTGCCCCACGCCCCTGGCCAGCCACCAGGCTGCTTCTTTCTGCTTCTTTCTTCTGCTTTTGGCCGCATGCAAGAAAAGCAGCAAAAGACTTTCTTTCTCTCCCCCAAACTCTGCCAGAAATGCATCCTGCTCCAAGAGGCTGTGTTGGCACAACAAGTTTCACAAAGACTTATTTTTGAAGAGTTTGGGGGAGAGAAAGAAAGACTTCTGCTGCTTCTGCTGCTTTCTTTGCATGAAGCCAAAAGTTTTTCTCTCTCTCTGCCCCTGAGAATGGAGCTGGATATAGTATCCTGTGATTCCAAATAAAGAATGATTGATCGATAGGAAAACAGGGTGGGGAATTTTCTTGAAGACTTTTTTGGGGATTTTCCCAGGGTCTCTGTTCCAAGGGATTTAAAATGATGAGTTTGGTGGTCCTTGAGATCCAAAAGATCCCCTGCTTTACAGTGCTCTCTAAGTAGTCAGCATACTGCCCCCAACAATCTGGGTCCTCATTTTACCTATCCCGGAAGGATGGAAGGCATGACTGTTAAAAGCGGTAAATGATTTAGCATAGTGGTTTTCTTCACATGGACCTCCTTTTGTGGCCACAGATCATGGCTGTGAACCCTTTCCAAGTTTTAACTCAAGATTTAAATCATAACATTTTTTTAAGGTATCACAGGCTGCCTCTGACATCGTGACCCCTCAGAGGTCCGCAGATCACAGATTGATAACCGCTGACTTTGGATGTTAAAAGTGTAAAGACCTTTTGAAGAAAAAACATATTTTACACAACCATATTAGATTTTTTAAGTCAGCAGGAAAAGCCCTTTTGAAGAGTCATCTTCCAACTCCATTGCCAGGAGATTATCTGGCAGATAGAGGGAGCTGTGCTATGGAACAACATCCTGCCCTAGGATGTGCACTTCACTGTATATTGTATTCAAGGCAGAAGTAAAAAAAAAACATCTCTAGTTAGGTCTATAGTGTGTACCAGATTAGGAAACCAATGCCATAAATGTCTAAACAAACAATATTTCATTGGAAAAACTATTGTAATAGAACCTTGCAAATCTGAACATGCTTCCCTCCTCCCAGATTTTATCTTCGTGTCAGTTTGGGAGAGGCCTGTTTGATGTTCATTGCCTTATCACTGGATTTTCCCACAGTGGTAAGATTCCTTACGCCATTTACATTTCTCTCATCAATCTTTTAACTCTTCGCTGAATTTATTTTATTTTATTTTAATTTAAATTTATTTCCAATTTTAATAGCTTTTTAAAATTTATTTTTTTGTCTTATAATTTGAAATTTGTAAGGTTGAAGGTCAGGCACCAAGGATATCAACTCAATTATTTTGGGAAAGATGCAGGGGTGGGATTCAAAAACCCCAGCAACTGGTTCTCTGCCTGGGTATGGCCATGGGGTGTGTGACCTACTAACATTTCCGGGAGGGCTGTTTTTCACCTTCCCCAGAGTCCAGAGGCTTCCCACAGGCCTCTGGGAGGAGAAAAACAGCCTCTTCTGGGCTCTGGAGGGTCTCCAGTAGCTGGAAACGGCCTGTTTCCAGACTTTTGGAACTTTCAGTTCGGCCATTTTTCACTTGCCCCAAAGTCTGGAGGCTTCTCTTGGGCCTCTGGGAGGGTGAAAACTGGGCTGCAGAGAGCTTCTGGAAGCTGGAAACAGGACTATTTCTGGACTTCCGGAACTTCTGGTTTGGCCTGTTTTTCACCCTTGCAGAGCATCTGCACAGACCCTGCAATTGCCTGCATCCAAAATGGGTCTCATGGAGATTCCTGGGAGGGGATGGGCAGGTTGGGCAGGGCCAGCCGGTCAGTTCAACTACTGGTTCGGTGAATTCGATGTAAATTTAACATCCGGTTTGCCTGAACCGGGCCGAACCAGCTGAATCCCATCCCTGGAAAGTTGGATATGATAAAAAGCAGTGAAAAGCTTTCTGCACAAATAGAACAAATATATAAAGGAGCCTTCTCCCAAGAAAGAAATATGAACTAAATTTATTTTTATCTATTTTTATTATTTTTAGAAATAAGATGATGAATGTATCTAATAGGCTTCCCTCTTCCTATTTCCCTCGTGAGATGAGTTGCTCTGACAGAGCGTAATTGGCCCAGAGCCACCAGATAGCTTTCATGGCTAAAGTAGAACTAGAACTCACCATCTCCTGCTTATTACTGGTTTGGCGACCCACACCTAATTACCACTACTGGTTCTCCCAAGCCAGTGCGAACTGGTTGAATACCACTTATGATTGTAATAGTAAATGACATCACTGACATGTTAAGATCTACCAGATTTTCCCTAAAGTTGTTAGCATTTGCTGCCACAAATTCCGTCAAATTTCCGTATCTCTTTCTTTTTAAAAATGGGAAAGAGAATGGAGAGGTAGTATCCACAGTCTTCTCAAAATCCCCTTTGGTGGTCTCTGGGAAAATTTAAGCATGTTTGACATTTATGCTTAAAATTCATAGTGTAAGTGATTCTTGATATGGAGTACTAGTCATTAAGTTGAGTTAAATAGTCTCATCATAATTATCCATTTATGATTCATTCATCTTGTCCAAAATACACTAAAAGTTAAGATTCCAGGAGCTGAGCTCAAGTTTTTGCGATTATATTATTAATAATAATACAAAATTAGTTTGTTATTGTCTTTTTCCTGAATGTGAATGAATTAAGAGACGAGGAAATGCCATGGATAAATTCTACAGTGGAAATAATTTATTCATGGGATTTTCTGGTCGTCTCTTAATCCATTTCTGAAGAAACTCATCAGATCAACAGTTGCTTCTGATTAATGCCTGAAGAAAGTCATCTGGTGCAGTAGTGGGATTCATTTTTTTTTTAACTACCAATTCTGTGAGTGTAGCTTGGTGGGTGTGGCTTGGTGGGCATGGCAGGGGAAGGATACTGTAAAATCTTCATTCCCACCCCACTCCTGGGGGAAGGTTACTGCAAAATCCCATTCTCTCCTCAGCCCACTAACCTGATTTCCAGCTTTGTTCTTCTATGAAGGGCAACAAAAGAAGACCCAGAGGATTAGCTGGGACTCATGAGACAGAGAATAGATGGGGGCAGGGCCAGTCAGAGGTGGTATTTGCCGGTTCTCTGAACTACTCAAAATTTCTGCTACCAGTTCTCCAGAACTGGTTCTCCAGAACTGGTCAGAACCTGCTGAATACCACCTCTGATCTGGTGTAACCTCTGCAATGTTGTCTTTATTTATTGAAGTAAAGCAATAATATATAGTGCGAGTACTGTTACTTTGAATAGTTAGAACATGAGGACTTTGGGTTCCTATGCTCTGATATGGAGCACCAGCCCAAGATATTTCTATCACATTAAATAACTATTTTATTTTTTGTATGATTCTTAGGAACTGGTTAGATACATCCCTGCAGTTTTCTCAGCAAGGATTTTTCAGAAATAGCTTGTCATTGTTTCTTTCCATGGACTGGTAGAAAGTGACTGGTCTCAGGTCATCCAGCTGGCTTCATGTCCATGGCTGGACTAGAACCCAATGTCTTCCAGGTTTCTAGCCTCATGCCTTAATGACTACCCCAAATCTGATCTCTCATGTGTAGTTATCTTTATTTAATATTTTCATATTCACTTTCTGTTTAATATTATAAAGACAGCAAAATTATGTTTACTTTTGCTCTTGCCAATTTTCAAGTTCCTCCTATGGGAGATTTTTCCGCTTAGTAAGAGCACGGTAATGTTATTGTGCAACTCATAATAAGGTTTTCATGCACTAATTAAACATCAATACATGCTGCTGAAAGAGGAGATTTTCTGAATTATTTTAAAAAACTGATTTATTATATTGCTATTTACTGATCCTGGTACTTAGCCATTTCTATTTAGGTAACAGAAATGAAGGAATATAACTTTATTTATAACCATGTATTTATGCGAAACTAAAGAATCTTTTAATTTTTGTAATGATAATATAGCATTTGGGATTCAAAACTTTATTAGGAAGTCATCAAGCTTGGAATAATGTGTAGGTCAACACTGCAATAATGAAATAGTAGTCTTCTTAACTGTGTGGCCTCTAGGTTGAAATGACTCATGCTTTTAACTTAAAACATATACTTAGATGTAGTTCTACATAGTTCAGGGGTTGATTGCATTAACTTCTTGCTAGCTGATCAAGTGGCAGGGATTTCAAGACAATTTCAGGTGTCAGAGTGATTATTAAACACAAACAACTTTTCCAAGTAAGGTAATGCTGAGCCTTCACTAGACTTCCATTACTCAATATATTTTCTTTTCTTTTTTTCTCCTTTCCTCCTTCCCCCTTTCTCCTTCTTCCCTCCCTCTCTCTTTTAAATATACACATAAAATTCTGTTTTATTTAACTATTTTTTTTGTTATAATTGGCTGGAACATAATGTTCTTAATTCCAACGAACTCTAGCAGGGCTTCAGCAAGTGTTAGATATAATATATTGTAGCCTTACATTCTTGTCGGATTTTATAGATTCTAGTACTACTTAGTCCTGCCACAGTTTTTTGTCTTAGTTTATAGCATTTAGATTCTTCATTGTAATATGTATTTGTAGTTTTATAGGATTCTTTAATTTGAATACTCTGTAATGTTATCTTAAATGTATTTTACCTTATTTTATTATATCAATATGACTTTTATTTTTATAACTAGTTTAGTATAATTGTTATGATGGTCTAGATTAAAATAAAGTCAATTGATTGATAGTTTTAGTGGGTTTAAGGGTCACAGTGTGCTTTAAAAAAAATACTCTGAAAGTATTTTAGTTGAAAGATCTTCCAAGTAGATGCTACAGCTTGTGAAATCATAGCTCTACTTAAAAATGATCCAGATCAGTAAATATTTTGTTGAAGTTCCTTCCACAAAGATGTAATCTGGATTTAATCAAACTTGAAGTGGGCGGGCAGCTAGGCGTGTAGAGGAATTTTAAGCATCAGGCTCTTGAGTGTTCATGAATGTCATTCCTTGGTTTTCACTCTATTGTCTTGCAGCAACGGACTCCGGCTGGACTCTCTTATCTGGATTCATAATAAGGTGAGGGTCCTTAAAATACTATTTCTATAATGATTATTAATTAAAAAAAACTTCATAAAATGAGGACTGGAAAGTTTTCTCCCTTTTTGTTTGTGTAAGAAAAATAGTGCATGTTCTGGAGCATCTCTTTTCCTCCCCCCCCTTTTTTTTTTAAAGAAAAGATGCTTCTTTTTGGTAGCCTCTTGGACAAGCAGATGTAATTTATGTGATATCACAATTCCATCTACAGCCCATTTTACATTTTTAAAAAGTGGATGGTTTGTAAAGAAAAGTAAGGCATATTAGCAATTGCATGGAGAAATCTGTGTCAGTTTCTTATCAGTATAAGCAAACAGAGACTTTTCCAAGTTTCAGTGCATCCTGCTCCCCTCTCACTTCAGTTTCAATTACAGCTTAGGAGCCTGAGTTCTCTAGTATAATTCAAAGTTCTGTCCTGTAATCACTGCTTGATTTTTTTGTGTCTGTGTGTATTTTTGCACAGACAGTGCAGGCACAGGAGCAACAACCTCCTTGAGAATTCAAGATTTGTCTAAAATTTTGGGATGCTGAGTGTGTGGTTACTTTCATTACTTCACCTTTCTTTCTCCAGATTTAATAATAATATCAGAGAAAGTGATATATACAAAATATAGACTTTGGAAATTCTATACAATTTGGGAAAGAATACATTTAAAAGAGAGGAGGCATATTTTACTCAAAGCAAAATGTTTGCTTTTTTTCAGACTATTTAAACTTTACAAGTATTCCAGGAGAGAAAAATGATACAGTGGAGGAAATTTCTCTTTGGTAATATATTCAATGGGCATCATTTTAGGATAATATGTTTCAAGGTGATGGAGTAGTGGTAGTCAATTCCTTGTAATTTTATGTATAATCAATAACAATAGTTTTCATTTTCAGATAATCAATTTTTTAAAAAATCAATGAAGTAACATATTTGCAAAATTTGGTTGAAATAATGTTAAAAATAATTAGACAAGCTTTGTTATGAAATGGGATAAAGTAGACATGCAAACTGTAAATAGATTAAATCTTGAAGATTTTCTGCAAAGAAAAATGTTCTATTACACATTAATTGTTAGCACAAAACTTCATCTTTTTTCTATATTGTGTAAAATTGTTGGAGAGTCCATACATTTATTTGTTTATTAAATTTATAGGCTGCCCATCTCACCATTGAGAGATATGACCATTGTAGAATTTAAGAAAATTAGGAATATTAATATCAGTTCAATTTAAATTTTAGTTTAAATAAAACTATCATTTCTTTTTCTTATTTGGATGCATAAATAAAACTGTATCATCCAAATAAATGAAACAGAAATAAAATATTCAGTTCTATAAAAGAATGTCAATGCTTTTCAGTGGGGAAAAACAATGCAGTAAATGTACACAAATTATACCTTGCGCTTATTCTTTGGTTATTTTTTAAAAAGGAAATCTTCATTCAAAATTGCAGCATTCAATGCTATAATCAGATGTAAATTCAGGATTAGGCAAACATGTCTTACATTTAAACATGTCAACATTGTGAAACTATGTAGTTCAGTTTAGCAAGGGATTAGGCAGAAATACTTGAGAAGTTTCACAGGATAGCAGTTGCATTGTCTTGTACCAGGTAGACCTATGCAGTAAAAAAGTTTTTTCCTGTATAGCTCTATCTGATATGAAAAAACAAATGTCCAGAGATTTACACCACATTTCTGTTAACTAACAAGAGAATATCAACAAATTTTTATTTAAATATTGGCAGAACTACTTTCATTTGTATGTTCTGTAATTTAATAGATATGCAGCTCATTTTCCCAAATAAAAGTTTTGTAAAAGCAGTGTCTAAAACATACATTGTAAAAACAATAAATGTAAATATGTGGGCTAAAATACTGATTAAAAATTACCTATAAGCTAAAACAAATACTTAAACATATCAGGAAGTCCAGAAAAATATCATATTTCAAAGAACCAAAGAAGCTAAATTCCTCTTTCATGAGGACCCCTTCAATGGCATAGATCTAGCTAAATGTTGCATAAACGAACATAGGATTTCTGTTCTATTGGGCAATTACCATAACTGAGATAATGAATTTCATAGATAGGATGTACAGTTGTGCTCATAAGTTTACATACCCTGGCAGAATTTATGATATGTAGACTTATGAGCACAACTGTACCTGCAACGTCAAATTGATGTTTGGGATAATAATCAGTAAAGAACTATAAAGAAAGAAAACTCACGACAGACTTTTAAATTAACACATTTTCATAACATATAGGGAAAGATTATGTCTGTGGGTAAACATTTAACACAATTTGTGGGTAGTTTTTTGATGCATGCTTTGTCTCTCATAGTAAATCATAAAAATATTTTTAAATCATGAATTCAAGTGTAATTTGATGTCAAGAACAGTAACATTAAGAAACATATTGGAAACATAAAAGACAAAGAAGTATTCAGATTCTAAACTGGCATTTGATCCACGGTGGCACAGTAGTTAGAATGTAGTACTGCAGGCTACTGCTGCTGACTGCCAGCTGACTGCAATTTGGCAGATCAAATCCCACCAGGCTCAAGGTTGACTCAGTCTTCCATCCTTCTGAGGTGGATAAAATGAGGACCCAGATTGTTGGGGACAATAGGCTGACTCTGTAAACCTCATAGAGAGGGCTGTAAAGCACGGTAAAACAGTATATAAGTGTAACTGCTATTGCTATTTACAGAAAGAAATCATGATTTAGATAACAAAAAGTTTCCCAACACCTTGTGATAAAAACATTACTTGTGACTGTAATGTTGTATATATAAAGTATTCATTTAGACAACAGATAATCTTTGACTTAACAGTAGGTCTGGTGTCAAAGTTATGACACTGAAGAAAGTGACTTATGCCCATTTTTCACATGTATGACTGTTGCAGCATCCCCATGATCATGTGATAAAAATTCAGACACCTGACAATTGATTCATATTTATGACCATTGCAGTGGAGTCATTTGATTGCCATTTGTGACCTTCTGACAAGTGAAGTCAATGGGAAAGTCAGATTCACTTAACAATCATGTTACTAACTTGTGATTCATTTAAAAAATGTGGAAAAAGATAATAAAATGGGACAAAACTCACTTAACAACTGTCTTGCTTAGCAACGTAAATGTTGGATTCCATTCTTATTAACAAAGAAATGGGCCATTGGACCATAGTCCAATGTTGTATGTGTACTGTGTATATACATACAATGACAATAAAGAATTCAATTCAGTTCAGTTCATAGTCTGCTTATCGGGGAAAATGCTGACTTTTCTCAATGAAAAGAAGAATAGCAGAGGCTAGGTATAGCTGAGCACTTTTGAAAGACTAATTCTTTTATTGCTTTACCATCAGAATTTCCCTTGTTTTCACATCGTGGAATTAGTTCCTGTTCTTTTTTGTGTGATTTTACAAAGACATTTATTTTTCACCATTGTCCCTTTCTTCCTCATCAATATCAATATGCAGAAGAGCCTATGAAATATGACTTATTTTCTTCTCCCTCAGCATAGTCTTCATGTTACTAAACACTAAATTCAGGATAGAAATTTACAAAACTCTGCTAGATAGATGGGAAAATAAGGAAAGAAAAATAAGAAATGTAGCAATTGTCCCATTGCTACATGGATGAAAGATAAACTATGAGTTTACACATAGAACATGAAGGAACCTAATTTTGTTCAGTGCCAGGCAATACGTTTCCTTGGGTTATCTCTGAAGGATTTATACTGAAGATTTAATGTACACAACAAAATACAGTTGAGAAAGTCCAGAAATATTTCACAAGAAGAGTTCTCTACTTGTCTACTTGTTGCAGAATACCTTATGCCACCAGACATGAAATTCTAGACCTAGAAAACCTAGAACTATGCCGCCTTCAGTCCAATCTAAATATAGTATATAAAATTATACATTGCAATGTCCTACCTGTTAATGAATACTTCAACTTCAACAATAACAATACAAGAGCACACAATAGATACAAACTCAAGGTAAACTATACCAAACTTGATTGCAGGAAACACGACTTCAGCAACAGAGTGGTCAATGTCTGGAGTACTCTACCTGACTGTGGCTTCTTCCCTAAATCCCAAAAACTTTAACCTTAGACTGTCTACTATTGACCTCACCCCTTTCCTAAGAAGTCTGTAGGGGGCATGCATAAGCGCACCAACGTGCCTACAATCCCTGTCCTATTGTTTATTTTTCTTTATGTATTCATTTCATGTATTCATAACTATGTTTATACTTATACCTGTTATCTTATAATCGCTTGACAAAATAAATAAATAAATCAACATGCTAAGACATACAACATAGTTTGCAAACCACAGAGGCTGATTCATAAAACAGACAGGACCATAAATGAACACATGACCTACATATATGTAGGTCAGGTTGAACTATGGGTCCTTTGTAATTTCTGGCTGGTTGCTTGATTGAAGACATCTTATTACCCACTAAGCAACATCATCAGTATTAATATGTTTTGGATTTGCTTCCTGTTTGTATATAGCAACTTGTCCTACCAGTGTTGGTGGGAGATTGGTTTTCTCCTTGGCAGTTCAAATCTCACCAGGCTCAAGGTTGACTCAGCCTTCCATCCTTCCGAGATGGGTAAAATGAGGACCCAAATTGTTGGGGGCAATATACTGACTCTGTTAACCGCTTAGTGCTGTAAAGCACTGTAAAGCACTATATAAGTCTAAGTTCTATTGCTTAGAACTTAGGGGGTATTATTTTCTGCTTTATTTGTCTGGTATTAATCCCTGCTTATGTAGGTGTAGTTTGGTAGAAAGGATGTGTTCTGGTCTTTTTGCTTTCTTACTTTTTAATCATAAGCTTTGAATTATGTGCAAATGTGGTTTCTATTTGCCTATTAATGATTGGTAAGTCTAAAAGCTAAGCTTCCAGAAATTCTATAGCATTTTTTGGATTTAGCTTGGTCTAGGTCCCTTCCAGCTCTGTAATTCTATTATTCTGAAGGATGCTCAGTTTGCCATTTGAAATTATGGTGAAATCTGTATGTATTGTGAAATTAAGTTTTCATTGTATCTCCTAACTGCTGGTTGGTATTCAGGTGCACTATGCTAATTTTTTTGCCTATCTATTCTATACAGTGGCTGTTACAATCCTTACACAATATTGTAGATGAATCTTCTTTTTAATTCTTTGGCTTTGTTTTTTGATTTACTTTTACAGGGTTTTAGCTAGTTTGTAAACTATGGTAGTATGATATGATAGTATGTGGTTGTACTGTTGATAGTTTGAGATGTTTTTAATGTATGGTAGTTTTATTCTTTTTCATAGTTTGTGTTGAGTGTTCAGGCACTTTTTGATAAAGTTGCATGGGTATCTATTTTGTTGGAAGAAGTTATGTAGGCAGTCTGTTTCCTTTTCTTGGTATTCTAGGTTCCGGTCTGTTTGTACTATTTGAATCATCTTAGATATTCTCTTGGATTGGTCCTTTGATAATAGAGAAAAGGAAAACACCACAATCCCACTAATATCAGCAGCACAAGTTGCTATATATGAACAGGGAGTGAATATCACTCACTAGGATTGATTTTCTTACCTAGTTGGGTAATGTAATGTGTGCAAGCAAACTACAAGCTCTGTGCTAAGGACTGCATTGCTGTTTATTTGTATAAAAATTATTCTAGGCACAAAATAAGTTCACATAACAATCAAAGTGGTTGCAGTCTTTTTCTTTCTATAAGGCAGGAGAATGAAGTTTTACTACTTATAATTTACTTTGATGATAAAGGCAACTCTTCATTTTCCCGATAAAGCCGTACCATTCAAGGTAATTACTTTTATCTGTATTCTGTTGAAGATGTTACCTAACTTGGTAATGAAAAGTTTGGAAACCAACCCACAAGCTCAGAGAATGAACCTCCACCCTCATCCTACACCTGACCTGCAGACATTCACTATTGCAAATCCAGGAAGATGAGACAGTGTGGGCTTCCCTCAGCGACTGCCTCACTAGAATTTTCCAATTGGACATGCTTCACTAAGTTTGAACAAGCTTAGTCTTTCATCTTGATTGTCCTGCTTTATTTCCCCCCCCCACTTCTTTCTCCTACTTTTCAGATCTATTATCTGCTCACATCACTGATGGTATGAAAGTTGGGAATCCATTATCTACTAATTTTTTAAAGGCCTTTCATGAACACCACCACAAGGACTTGTAACTTTCATCTTCTGACTTATTTAAATAATTTATCAGTTTCTTAGAACTGAGGAATTGAGAAAAGTAAGTTAATACCTTGGTGGTTCTCTACCTTAAAGTGGTGTAAAGAAGAGAGCCATCTTGGATATTGTCCAATTCACCTGCATTTTTTATTCTGTAGCCTATACTTTGGCTGGGTCTTCAGGAACATTACTAGTTCAGACTGCTGGAGCTGATCTTTTGGGGTAATTTATCAAGGAACACATAGGGTATTTTAAAAAATTGGTTACATTTTGTATTCCTATGTATTCTGATGTTGTAAAATGGAAATTGCTTAGTTTTGTCTTGTCTCATATTTTAGAAATTTCTGCCATATGGTTTCTATACTTCAGAATCAATTCCCTTAGAATAATATTCAAAGTGATCTTACAAGATTTAAAAAGGCTCTTAAAACACTTTATTTTTTCAGGTTCTTTGAAAGACCTTTTCAGTAGCAATACTTGGTAGGACTTGGATTAAGTTGGATTTATATTGTATTGCTAATTTTATTATGCTTATACTATATTAAAATAAAAAAAACAAATGAAAACATAATTATGACACTATCACTTCTTGTACATCACTAGCTAGGCTTCTCCATTGATTCCTAGGACCAGAGAGAATGACTAATCTCCAGGAAATCATCATTGGATACAGGTAATAATGAGCTTACTAATTTTAAATACAAACATTAAGTATAGTGAAGCAGTTACTTCAGATTGGGATGTGTAAGGGGTGCTGAACTGAAGTAAATACCTCATGTGATGATGCCATGTTAAACTGCAGCCCAGAGCAACGTCACTATATTTAAGGCATGCTGTGGCTGTGACTGTGGTATACTTTTGTACTGGGATTTCTGTGGCACCTCATAATACATTACTTTGAGGAGCTTTCAGAATGATGTTAAATAGGGAGCTGAATCCAGGAGGAATGGTAGTCAACTACTGAGAAAAGGAAGGAGTGGTGGATCTTCAGGAAGAGGTTGTCTTTCAGATTGTCTTTCCATAATCCCCTGGAAACAGTCTTGTGCAAGACTTGTCTTTTTTGGAGTAACCCATTACTCAACATAAATTCCCTTTTCTCTCAGCAAGCTTTAAAGAAATACGTCAATAAGAATCAAATGGAAGCAAAACCAAACTATCCTTAAATTAAGCCAAGCCAATCACAAACTAACACTGTCTTCTATATAGCTAATGCTTCTTTTGCCTATATATTGACACCTCTAGAAATACACTGCCTAAATTTCCCAGCTTTGTGGCCAACATTGTGGAAGCTGCTATTCTAAATATCTAGAATGCTAAATTGGAGAAGGCTTACTGAGCCTTTAAAAAATATTGGATCCAAACACTACTGAGGTGCTCATAAACTAGTAAATACACAGAATTGATAGTTATTACTGCTAAATGTATCTTCATATTATCTTGTGAATCTTATCTCAGGTGTAGCATTGGAAAAAGAAGATGCCTCATGCCCTTACTGATGTTTTTGTTGCCATCAGGAATAAGAAGATAGCAAGCAATATTCTGCTTTCCAGCTAAACTTTAGAACAAAGTTGAATGGTTTCCCAAGAGTTATGGATTACAGAAAGTACAGCCAATAAACATGAACATCTCATTCATAGGGTAAAACATATACAAGCAACTTATAACTGAAAGTCAGTTATGGTTAATGTAGGCTTCCTTCTCATCCTTTACTTTCTTCATAGACCATGCTGTCTTTTCAACTGTTTAGCTAATCCAAAAGGGAAATGGTATACAAGTAAAAGCGATGGCAATGAAATATATCTTCTCCAACAAAAAATGCTAAAAATATTGTTGACACATGAAATTGCTATACAATCAACATAGTTATGCTTCAGTGAATTTCCTTCAGCTAAACATCAGAAGACATTTTTGCTGAATTGTGTTTTTATGAATTCAGTGGAAATGAATAATCCTGAAGAATCTTCTATGATTTCTTCTATTCACAATTTATACTATCTTCATTTTGTTGATTCTAATAGGACAACTTTCCAGAAGCAACGATTCATGGCAGCAGCAACTATGAAGAGAATAAAGAATTATTTCTACTGGCTTTATTTTCAGTACTTGATGGTTACCTGCGGCAATGACTTCGAACACTGGGAGCAAATTGTGATTCACATTGTTGCTACAACTACTTTTACCATGCTGGCATATACAGCTTATGTGTTCATTCCTATCCATTTGCACCTGGCATATCAGTTCTTTCTACAATTTTTAATCAAATAGCAAAGGAGGACACTGAACTATACCTATTTCAACCAAGTCTGGGTAGTTTTGTGTGTTTTTGCTTCTTCTGTGTAAACAGAAAGTTTAAAAACTTTTAATATCTTTCCTAAATTATATGTACTGGTATCCTTAGATGTGTTAACTTGGGGGAGCTGCTGAAGATTTGGATAGTTTTCAAATCTCTGTTACCACATTATTTTTTATTTTATTTTATTATCAGACAATGAAATGAAGTGAAACTAAAAGTGGGTAGATACCGAGAGGGAAGAATGAGGGAAAGTATCAAATATGTGTACCATCTGATAAACAAAAGTAATGGGAAAGTGAATTTCAGTCTGATATTAAAGATGTAATTTAATACTTCTGAACTAAAACCTCAATCGCTGTAAAATGTCTTAAGAGGAAGTTTTATCTAGCACTTTGTTTCACTGCTAATATTTAGAGATCTGTTGTTTCTGTCTTGGAAAAAAATTATCAGTTGGTGCGGATATTGTAACAGCAAGTTATATAACAATTCCGCAGATTAAAACTATGACTCAAGAGTGTAAAATGTCTGCCCTTAGTTATGACACAGATATTATTTGATAGTACAGTATAAAATGTATTTCATTGTCTGTCAAATGATTGGAATATTATCTATTGACGCTTCACCAAATGGCCTGATTTAAATATTAGAGATGTTCATGTGGTAAATTATTTTCTCATTTTAATACTGACTGGAATATATGCAATGTGATAAATTTCAAAAGACAATCATGAATGTAACTAAATGTTACAGTCATGAATGTAACTAAATAAAGACTTTTCAATAGAGTTTAATTGAAGTGGATGGCAATGATCTCCATATTGGAGATAACCCTAAATCATAATTAGTGGTATCACTGTTAAACATCGTTGTCTCCTTAAGTTGACACCAACCAGTGGAACTAAATATTAGAATGTGCTGAACTTCCCTGCCTATGCTGAGAGAAGTACAGTCAAGTGGCCGGTAGCAATAGCGCTTAGGCTTCACAGTGATTTTACACTCTCTCTAGGCGGTTTACAGAGTCAGCATATTGCCCCCAACAATCTGGGTCCTTATTTTACTGACCTCAGAAGGATGGAAGGCTGAATCAACCTTGAGCGGGTGGGACTCGAACTTCTGGCAGTCAGCAGTCAGCAGAAGTAGCCTGCATTACTTCACTCTATCCATTGTGCAACCATGGTTGTAGGAAAAGGATGAGCTTAGTTTGGGTTGGTGCTGTGCAGATCTCCTACCCTGGGCTCCAGGCCATTTTTTGCTGTAGTGTTGTGGTCATATGAAGTCACTGAACAATTTATGGAATGAAGGACATGAATGGTAAACAGGAGAATACTTCAATAGCTTTGCTACTTTACCATCTAGCCCATCAATCTGAAGATTTATGGGACAGGGAGTTGAATAATCAAGCAGGAGACAATGAATTTTATGCCAACTTTTTCTGTCAATTGAAAGATATGTAGTGGGGAAGTGGGCAGTGGGCAAAGCCCCTAGATTTCTTCATTGTTGCTCTAATTTACTGATGTTATTGTTGCCAGAGCTTTACTTCCATTTCCCATGGATTCAAAACCTGGGAAAATACTAGATAATATTAGAAGTTACTTAATCTTAAACCACACAGAAATATAATCATGTGTACTGTGAACCACACAGAACTGGTTTGGAGTCAGGCGGTGCCTACTTAAATTAATTTTCAAACCTGAAAATGATTTGGTTTCTCATATTGCAGGATTAATGCTCTCCTACTATCATAAAAATGGCATAAGGGAAATGTAAATCTCATTAGTATTTAACCTTTATCAAGAGTTAAATACAGTAGTTAAGAGTACATACATGTCAGCACTTGACAGTTTATAGTTTACCAACATGCTTGGCTGGTAGCTACTATGTTTAATTATCCTATGATCCTTGAGTGGTATGCAGCTGAGACTACTTGTCCTCGGCAAACACTGTTAGGAATATAAGTCACCTAACAGGTATTTGGGCTAGAAATATATAAACCAGGATAAACATTTTAAAACTAACTGCATAAAGATGCAAAACTGTAATTAGGTGTGGTTGCTCAAACGGCCATAAAATGGAGCCAGAAACCTGGGTTGTCTTAGTCTTAGTCTCAGAAGAGAGTGTGTCTGAGTCTCAATATTTCCTTCTGTTGGAAAGTATTGCTGTTGCTCCATTTTTCTTAATTAACTGATATTAATGGATTTGATGTAAGTCTGATACTGAACTGTTTTTGACACTGGACTTATTACTGAATTATCCCTGGATTGAAAACTGACTGATTTAACCTGTGAATGACTTTGGACTGCCTATTTTGGACTTTGCTTAACGT
>BHFT01000119.1:0-56055 GCA_004320025.1 Laticauda laticaudata | reverse complement strand
TTTACATCCTCTTTGCATCCGTTGGTGCAGTGTGACAGGGGCTTTAGGGAGAGTCAACATAGCAAAACATTTTGCTGACTAAGATGAACTGCTAGCTGTTTTACCTGTAGAAATCAATCACACTGAATCTGAATTTAATTTTTGGGCCACAACTTCCACCACACCTGAGGTCAGTGTAGACCTACCTATGCTTTGAGAATTTGATTAGAATTAAAGGTAAAGTTAAAAATATCCCCTGTCCAGTCATGTCAGACTCTAGAGGGTGGTGTTCATCTCCATTTCTTAGCTGAATGAGCCAGCATTGTCCAAAAACATTCCATGGTCATGTAACCATCATGACTATATGCAGAGGTATACAGAATGCTGTCACTTTCCCACCAAAGTGGTACCTATTTATCTTCTCACATTGGCATGCTTTTGAACTGCTAGGTGGTCTAGCAGTTAGGAGCTCATCCCGTTACATGGTACGCGGGTTTCAAACCCAACAAGAGTTTGTAGGTTGAAAGGATTGAATTAAATTACTAGATTCCAGGATGGCAAATAATGGAGATACAGATTTTAGAAAAAGAAAATGAACATATCTCTTGATTCCAGGTTATAGTTTAACTAGCCCCACCCCTCACAATTGGGCAACCATAAAAGAGGACAGAATGGAGGAAATTAAGCTAATTTGAGAAAGAGTAGAAAAAGACCCTCTTAGAAACATGCATATAAAGGATGAGAGGAAGAATAGTGAAACAAAGTCTGAAGCAATGAAAGCAATAACAATCAGCTGGAAAAGACATTGCAAAAATAATCAGAGCAAATCATATTGGAAAACTGAAGGAACAGTGTGTGTTTTACTGCTACGGAACTGTTCATTCAATAGTGTAATATAATATCCATATTTTACTAATATGTATATTGTTCATGTATCCATATAAAGATCGTTCTCAACTTACAACCTTCCTTTCAGTGACCATTTGAAGTTACAGTGGCACTGAAAAAAGTGACTTATGGCCATTTTTCACACAAGCAAAGCCAATTGGGAAGTCAGATCCACTTTACAATCATGTTACTAACTTAATATGTGTGATGTTAGTGCAACATTAAGTGCAGTCAATCACTTAACAATTATGGCAAGAAATGTCATAAAATGGGGCAAAATTTCACTTAACAATGGTCTCGGCAATGGAAATCATCTGTTAAGGACTAGTAAGTAGTAACTACTGTTGAGTAGTTAAGGACTACTTGTAACTGTTCTAACGATACAAGTACAAACATTAACTGCTGGTATGTGTATGCATGATAACTTTTTATTTATTGAATGCCCCAAGAAGATGGGGTATCCCTTAGGATCCCTACTGAAGTTTTAGAAGGTAGGGTAAAAATACATTCTATTGGAACTGAAGAGATTCTGCTTGGAGACAAAGTTGCTTTCAGACTCCTGTATTATAGATGTAGCTAAACACAAGAACCCATTAGGTTGAGCATGTTTAAAGCTCACTTCCAGTATTTTGAAATAAATGTGTAGAGTTCTCTAAAACAGCTTCATTCATGGAGACACACACTACCTATTCCTTCGTTTCTTTCTATTTAAATTTGCAGACAAACACTTGCTGATGGTTTGCCTTTTTCTTTCCTTTAACAGAATGAAAGGAAGAGTCCCCCATCAGTGACATGTATTTCGGTATGCTTGACATTAGAGACAGCTCTATGAGGGGAATAGATGATAGAAAAGAAATAGAGAAAGGACATGAACTGGCCATCTGGATTTTTGCAGTTGTACAATAAAAGCAGAGCATCACATCTGCTGTACAGGTAACAACTGGTGCATCCATCCATATATAATTTGCCCTCTGAATTTTTGACCTTTGATTATATCACCTGATTTCCTGATACATAGTTTTCTTTACTGAGGTCTTGAGTTTTTAAAAGACTATTTTCATTCCTGGCTCAGAGATCAATTTTATCTCATTTTCAAACTTAAACTGTATACATAGTAATTGCTTTAATGCATCCAATTTCTTCATATCTTTGCACCTAGTCTGATCCCTACCCTGTTGCTCCCAATTATACATCTTTCAGTGACACGGAAAAAGGAAGAGGAGAAAAATCCTCCTTTCTGTGTGTTTTGAAATGTAAATCATGCTGCAAAAAAGAGAGAAAGGGACTTTCAAAGATAAGAATAAAAAGGACACTATAGATGCCCTTCAACAGGCTTTGAAATTCAGAAAGGACCTGTTAGCAAAAGGGGCTGAGAGAGAAATACTGCTGAGATAAGATGTAAAGAAGTGTTTCTGAATGCATATATGACAAGATCCTCACCTGTAGTAATTGCTATGCAATGAGATGCTCTGTATCACTGGGCACAGACAAGATTATTTACAGCATAGAAATGAGTGGCAGAAATATACAGCAAGCTTGTCTTTTCCTCACAATCCACTTTGGATCTGAAAAAGATATTTATTCCTTCTGAGCACTTGTATTTAAGACAAGTACTTCATTGATCCAATTGTGGATCAATTATAATTTTAAAAAATTTCAAAGTGGCCACAGGATATGAGTCAGTACTGTAAGAATGATATAAATGCAGGATGCCATATAGAAATCCAGTCAGCCCCACTGATTAAGGGGTGAGGATGAGAGGACCCAGAAAAGGATGGAAATTGGACCAAACACAAACCATTTATGCATGATATTATTTCAGCACTTCAAAAAAAAAAAAAAAAANCACTTAAAAAAAAAAAAAAAAGGGAAAGGGCAATCAACCCAGACCTTTTGACTGGGATTTGAAACTACAGCTCACTTGGAAATTCTGAAACTTAACATACTCCATATAGGCTTACATGGGATAATGAGCATTTAGCTTTTTATCTTTTGCCAGTGAGGATGAATGAAATCTGCAAGCATTATAGCCTTTTCTAAGAGAAGGAAGCCTCCCAAATTTCAGGCAAAATACCGTAGGCACTCAAGGATTTTTACTCTTTTTTCCCCTATCTCTACAGAAGGAGGCTTTGCTTTAAGGGAAAGGAGTGAAGTATCCCTTGAGGATCTGCGAAATGAAATAAAGAATTAGAAGCTAGAATGAATATATAAAAAGCCTGAACAACTGGAGGAGCAAATGGTTTGAGAGAAATGGCCATATCTCCTTTGTTTTTTAACTCAACTGCAAAAATATTTACAATTTCAATATGGATATATTGTTATGGTTTTTTAAAAACTTTGCTGTCAGTGCAGTATTTCCAATAAGGGTTCCTATCATACGATTGTGTCACATAATTACTATTTCTAAAGGCTTTGCATTTAGACTTAGTAATTTCTGAGGTCTTGTTCAATTCACCAATCCTACAGGGATGTTGCGGGAAAATTCGTGATTATATCGGCAGTGGATTATATGAGATAACCTTTAAGAGGATTTCCACTTCCATATTGGGCAATACAATCTTTTATATATCTCTCTTCAAAGCTTAATTACTTGGATCTTAATATCTCTTCATCCCATTATAAGACTGAAGTCTTAAATTATATTATGAATTTTGTATGGAAAAAAATACAATATTTTTAAAGTAATAATACCTCTAACTGATGTTCAAATGGGAAACTATTTTCTGGAAACTCTGTTATTCCCCTTCCCCACAGATCCTTGAAATAATACATTACCTCCTTGTATCTTTTTGCTATTTGCTCTTATTAATAATACATTGGTAAGTGGAAGGGTTCCACTCATGATAAAAACAAGGCTGGGCCATATGGAAAAAATGCTAGGGTTCCTAGAGATTTGGGAGCAGGGACATTTCCAAGTCCTCCAAGGGTTGTAGGATTATACTGGGATTTACTGAGAATTTTATGGAGTGGGAATGCAAAGAGAGGCATCCTTTTTAGTTCATAATATTGCAACTACCCCTCTTTTCTTGAACCTGCCTTATAGGAATGTCCAGAATTATTTTTCCCATGTGGACTAACATTGCCTGCCTGTGAACATGAGTGTTGGCAAATGATTTATTATACAAGGATTAGAAGCCCAGTTTAGTAATCAAGATAAAAATTGTTTGAAGGATAGAGAGAGAGAAAAAAAAAACATTTGGAATTGTGTTGATGGACACAACATACCAGCATTTCAGAAGGGGTGGGTAGGCTGGAGATCCAGGAAAAGAGTAGATAATATAATGTAGATGGGAGCAAGGGCTGACTTTCCCAACTGAGAGGATTCAGGGGTGCTGAATTAAATGAAATTAATTTAAAAAGAAATTCCAAAAAAGACAAAACTGAAAAAGAATTGTATTAGGTTATGGAAATATAGTGGAAAATTCCTTCCAATAATATCAAATACTATTATTCATAAAAGTATATTCTGTGTGTTGAGTGTTATAATTTGAGGGTTTGGTCCAAATGACGATCCCTGGATTTTTTTCAAAATTTGCAATTTGTACTTAGTTTTCATTCTGCTTTGGAGCTGGGTTAAGCCTCTAATAAAGTATCTTGCCTTGCCTTGTCTTGTCTAGTAATGTGAGATAGCAAAACAGATACATTTTTTATCTCATAGAGCTCAAGGCAATGCATACAATACTCCTTTCTTCAAATCTGCCCCTCTCCAAATAACCCCACAAAGTAGGCTGGGCTAAGAGGCAATGGCCAGCTCAAAGTCATGAAATGAGGAGTGTGGTTGAACGAAATTGTTTGGATTTGAATCAAGTGTCTCTGGTCCTCATCCAACTATTGCACCAGAAGAGACCTGTTCTCATAGATCTAACTATAACTATCTACTTAAAACATGGAAAAAGGAATGACAACCATACTAGCTCAATCACAACCAACAGCAACATGAATCAGTTGCCAAGTGTCTGAATTTTGATCACGTGACCTTGGGGATGCTGAGAAACTCATAAGTGTGAAAAACTCTTCTAAGTCTTTTTTTTTCAGCACCATTGTAACTTTGAATGGTCATTAAATGAACTGTTGTGAGTTGAGGACTATCTGTATGTCTTAAGCCTCTCAGGATATGACTATCTTGTGGGTAGCTGCCAACCTCAAAATGCCCATATATCAGAATGCCTGCTGGTGTTCTTGCTTCCTGCATCATGCTCCCTATTCAATTTGCTTCATTTGGGTTTGGGTTTGGGTGCCTTTGAATCAGTGTTGCAACTTCCTGGATGAATCACTGTAGTTTTCTTGGCAAAATTTACATAATGTTTTTCCATTGCCTACTTCTTAGGGGTAAAGAGAGTATGAATGGCCCAAGGTCATCTCAGCTGGCTTTGTACTAAAGGTGGACTCAGTCTCCCAGGTTGTAACTTGGTGTCTTAACTACTTCACCAAGCTGGCTCTTATTTTTTCTTTTTGGGATGGTTAATTCATACATTTTTTCCCAAAACTGAGCTGCTATCACTTTCACGTTTTGTTTTCACCCTGAGATAGAAATCAAGGTGATATTCAAAGCTGCCACAAATAACATGCCAGATCCTCCTTTGTTTGCTTTTCAAGTAAAAAAGAAATATAAAACTAAACTAAAATTTGGCAGAGAGCCTGTTTCATGTCGAGGGAGACCTTTGTCTTGTTTTGATACTAGGCCAAAAAGCAGTGAGTTTGTTCATTTTAAATAAATCTGGATTGGAACTGAGGAATAAAGGACAAGGTGATTTTCCTCTCAATGGAAGACTGTCAGTTCTCCTGAAGTGGAATGAGGAACAGGAATTTTGGGATGTGAACGTTATGAATTATTCACCTCCGCTAAATAGTTATATAAATAAATCTTATGTTCTACGAATATGACACCAGTCTCCAATAAATTGCTTCTACAGAAATTAATCTCTGGATAAATATTACTTCAAAATTTTTCAATTGTACACATGTTATAGTTACCCTAGTATTAATTTTAGTTAATTTTTCCCATCTTATCTGCAAGATCTTGCTGTCCTTTTTAAATTGTGTTTTATCTTTTGGGGGGTGGGTTTGTTCTTATATTTATAATGTATTTTCAGAATTTTCACAAGGATAAAATAAATACATCTCCAATACTTGTATTACACAAATACCACCAGTAAAACATGTTGAAAATTATCATGCCTGGATAGGTTGAAATATGAGTGGATGAATGAAAGGGCAGTTGGATCAAGATCAGACAGAATAGAAATGGGATCTGATCATATAGTGTGATGTTATGAGTGATACAGGGCAGAGTGCTCCTTCATATTTATGGCCTAAAAATTACGTGTGTGAGACAGAAACAAAAAAGAACTCATTCAAATTCACAGGAGAGAAGTATAATAGAATAACAGAATAAAAGAAAAACAGAGTTGGAAGGGACTTTGGAGGTCTTCTAGTCCAACCCTTTGCATAGGCAAGAAACCCTATACCAGTGTTTGTGAACCTTTTTGGCACTGAGTGCCGAAAAGGGAGCATACGCATGTACGCAGGGGAGCACCAGAAACTGGAAGATCAGTTTCCTGGTGCGCTGAGCTTCTGGTTTCCACCATGCACATGCGTGCCAGCCAGCTGGTCTTCTGGTTTCTGGCATGCATGTGTGTGTGAACATCAGCTGGCTGGCACACATGCGCACACATGGGCACACCAGAAACCGAAAGCTCAGTGCTCACATGTGTGCCAGGGAGCTGCTTTTCTGGGTTCTGGCGCTCCCACACATGTGAAGACCAGCTGGCTGGCATGCATGCATGCACCAGAACCCAGAAGAACAACAGGAGATGGCTGGCATGCCTGGAGAGATAGCTCTACGTGCCACTTTCGGCACATGTGCCATTGGTTCGCCATCAGGGCCCTATATCATTTCAGACAAAATATGCTGGAGGTTTCTTGAGTAAAGGAATGTATTGTGGCAAAAATTGTATGGCTTAAGTAGGTCTTGAAAGAAAAGTCCAGTGGATTATTGGGTCAAGACTCACAAAAAGTGTTTGCTGTAACCATGGCAAACAGCAGTTCCCTGATTATTTATTTATTAAATTTATTTGCCACTCATCTCATGATGAAATGACTCTGGGTAGGTTTTTAAAATACCTTTTATACCTTAAAAACATTATTTTTAAGGGAAAAATAATGGGAAACAGGGAACATTATCTAAAAAGCATTAGAACTAAGGAACAATTAACATTTCAGTGACATAATAATACATCTGAGAAAATCTTACAGCTGGCTTCTTCATTGCAAAAATCTATCAGAAGAAAGTGATTTCAGCAAGAGAAAGCTGCTCTGGAGTAAACACTTAAACTATTCTCAACCTGCCAGCTCCTTGTCAAGACTTCCAAAGAAAAATTTGCCCCTTGCAAAAACCGATCTGGAATGCTGTATTTGGGTATTTGGAGGGAAGAAAACTAACTGGAAAAACATTCTAGTGCTGGCAGGGGATGACAAAATCAGAGTCTAATATCTTAAGGACATCAGAATGGGAAAGGCTGTAATAAGACTTAACAGAAGCCCCATGATAATTTCTTCTCTTATCCCAGAGCAGAAAATCATTGAGAGATCTCAATGATATTCAGATGAATCATTTACAATCATGTTATGGATAATAATGGTCAGAATGCTTTGAGGGTACACTGTCACACAGGTGAAATGTGGCAGTAACCCAAACAGGGACTGCAGTGCCTCATCATCAGTAGAGGGTTTCCATTTGTTTTCCTACCGGTTCTATGTGCATGCTGCCTGAACTGTTTTTTAGCTCAGCGGAGGTGCGGCAATCAGCTGAGCTAAAAAAAACAAGGAAATATAGGAGAGGTAATGGTGGGGGCAGGGCCAATCAGAGGTGGTATTTGCCAGTTCTCTGAACTGATCAAAATTTCTGCTACCAGTATGCCAGAACCAGTTCGAACTGGCTGAATACCACCTCTGCCCATCATCCTCCAGTCACAGCTGAGACAACTGCCATCCAAAGAAGTAAAGTTATTATCCTGAGAAGGGAAAGTAGAAAATAATTTTCACACAGAATGTTTTCTACTGTCAGACTCAGTTTGGTTCCAATGGTTTTTTCAGGAGGGTTTTGGTCTTCTCATGTAAAAGAGCTTTCCCAAAGATGCCCTTGGAGATGATGCCTCCTCTCGTAGCAACGTGTGTTGGATTTGCATGGAAAATGTCATTAGAGTTGTTGTACTTTTGATTATCTAACGTCAGCTCAAATTACATTTTATAGTGCATTTGATGTCATTCTTTTTGATGAACAGAATGGGATGGGATGGGATAGAATGGAATGGAATAGAATAGAATAGAATAGAATAGAATAGAATAGAATGAACAGAGATGTAAGGGATGTTGTAAGTCATCTAGAGACCCTATACCATTTCCTCTATTTTTATTTTCATTTATTTGGGGGACAGGTTGACTCTATTTGCAACCTAAAGGCCCAGTCCCACTGCACTTACGGATGCAAAGAGGGTGTAAAACGTTAAAAAAAGCTTGCCATCCATTGGAAAACGCTATGCATCTGTTGTGTACTCACTGCATAAGTGTTTCATACACTCTATCCGTCGAGCATCCGTCCTCTGCAATTTCATCCGTGCAAGAAGTTTGAGCTGTACAAAACTTTGTGAACGGATGAAACTTTCAGCCGCGTACGATGTACATCCGCGACATATAAGGGCAACAAACATTCTATGTCCGTTATCATCTGTTAAACTCCGCTGTATCTCTCTGCATCCTCTGGCCATCCTCTCAACTCACATCCGCTGCAGCTGAACACGGAAAGGGAGGAAACGAAAGGTACATGGAACGTCTACACCAGCGTTAGTAGCATGGAAATAGAAAGGATGTAAGTGTATGCATCTCGATATAAAGTATAAAAACAGACAAAATGTTTGTATCTGGGATGGATCTCATATATTTAGGATGTCTGGAGTGATGTCTAGAGTATGTAGTGGACAACCGATATTTTCTATAAAAAGGGGAAGAAAATCATCTGGATCGCTGAGATGGTGGACCATACAGTCCACTATGGTTGCACTGGAGGTTTTCTATCCCACAACTATCCTTATCTACCCACAAGCATGCAAAGGCTTAACCATTTGTTAAAAGGTTTCACCAACACTTATTAAGTAAAAAAAATGAACCAAGTGTCTAAGTGTCTTAAGCAAAGATAACCTTATTAACTTTCTTAGGTAAACTTTATGACTGTATAAATAAGCAAAATGAACCAAGTAAAGTGTCTAAGCAAAGATAAACTTAAACAAGTGAACAACCCAGTCTCTGACACTATTCTCAGTCACTCTGAGTCATGTCCATGGTCTCAGATGTTCTGCGGGCAGGGACTGTGGAGTGGCTGTGGCTTGAGTGCTGGTCTGAGGCACCATTGGGGTGCTTGGCCCCGAGGGTCAACAGGGATGTGTGTTCAGGAAGCTGTCAAGAGCTGACTCAGTCCTGTGAGGTTAAGAGGCCCTTCATCAAGGACTTGAGATGTCAAGCCCAATACTGATGACAGATTGTCCGTTGACGGGCTTGGCTGTGGGGTGGAGGAAGGAGGAGTGTAGAGGGGTTGTCTGGTCTGCAGCTGGTGAGGAGTGGCGTCTGTGGCGTCCGATGAACTTGGGCCTGACTGGAAGTTCTGCTTCTGCTGTGGGAAGTCCTGGTAGTCGTAGCCTTGGTAGTGAAGGACTGTTGAAATCCGTGGAAGGGCTGTGACATCGCCTGGGGTGGAGAAGCAGACCTGGACTGGGTAGGAGCAGCTTCAGCTGGGCCTTGAGGGTTGTGCAGAAGTGCTGTGATCTTTCTGCTTCATCACCTGGTACTGGGCCTCGGGCAGGTCCCTCAGGGTCTGGCTCACGTAGGTGATGAAGGTGTTCCGGCCCGAGGATGCTCTGTCCAAGTGGACCAGCTGAGAGAGAAGTTCTGTGCTGGTCTTCATTGTGTCCCTGATCTCCAACAGCACACTGTGTCCTGGCCCTCCAGTCTGCCTCTCTGCCTGCCGTCTGTGAAGATGGGGGTGGGGTGGTTGGCCTCTGGTGGCTGCTTGCTGCTTCCTCCATTGTGACAGCAGGCATTATCCTCCATGGGATCCTCCAAGTCTGCTGGCATGGGGGTGCAGCTTTGGGGGGTCTCTGCTGAGGGGTCCTCTGAAAGACACCTGCATGGCAGGGTACCTGGCTCCTGGCTGAGAAGGACTGGCTGTCTGTGGGCTGTCTGAGGGAGGAGTCTATAGAGGGGCTGCTCCTCGTGGTGATTCTCACCCTCCAGGGAACTGCACTTGGCCATGATGTACATCTTCCGGTCAGTGAGCTTGATAGTGGCCTGCCCGGATTTCTTGAGGTGAAGCTTTGCCATACCAGGTGTGCATGTGCTTTCCACCATCCTAGGAGTACTTCTGCAGTGTACCCCAGGCTCTCTGCCTTGTCTCTCCAAGCTGCCTGGTTCTTCTTGGTGGTGCCCGATACCAGTCTATGGCCCTTTTCTCAGAGTACTCGTTCTCCCCTCAGCCATTCCAGCACTCATCCTCATGCTCCTCGGGAAAACGGTTGCGTACTGTTTCCTCTCTCCCTTCGCCTTCCCTTGCCTCTGCCTCCCTTGGCAGGGCCTTCAGCAGGCCTTCAGGGGCTGAGCAGCAGGGCCTCAGCACCAGGCTTTGGGGCCTTCATGGCTGCGTTCCACCACAGCAGCCAGTAGCAGCAGCAGCAGCAGCTTCAGAGTCAGTGCCGGGCTTGGGGTGCTGAGTTTCTGCCTTCTTCACCTTTGCCAGGCTTGAACAATGTAGGCACGGGCTTCCTCTTCTTGCCTGACTGACGAACCATGTGTTCCCAGATGTATGGCAGCACGTCTTTCCTGTATGCTGACTGGTGCATTGGCTGCATCCTTTTTATATCCGCGAGCTGATGCAATTCATACTCCCGCTATGCACAATGTGAACGCTTTGCATCCGATAATACATCCCGCCGCAGGATCCCTTTGTTTGCTATCGGCGTCCGTGATGCATCCACTTCATCCGCTATTGGCATCCGCCCCTTCGCGGATGCGTCCGCTTCGAAATTCGTCCCCGGAAACCCCTTCGGAGTGTCATCCGCTTTCCATCTGCTTTCATCGCTGGCTTCCTATGAACATTCAATTTAAGACATTTCCCCGCTACATACTCCACGTCCATTCTTTTCCATTCTTGCCGTCTGTTTATACAAATTTTCACCACTTTTTTGCGAGTGGATGACAACGGAGGGAGCCCCAAAATTTTGCTTGTCCGCTGTGTCCTTTATGCATACGTTTTGCGTCCGTCGGCCAGTGGGACCGGGCCTTTAGCTTTATTCTGAATTTTTCTTTCATATGTTCAATATTTCCATCACCACCAGCATCCAGACAACATTATGGAAGTGTACTGTCCCTGAGCTGCTGCTTTTTCTTTTTCTGAATCCTTGAAGGCTGTGCAGATGAATGGAATCAGCATCAAGTTACTTCTGATTCTGAACAATAAAATGGTTTTAGAACATTTTAGTAGTTATTATTCCACTCTAGGAATAAATAGAGCAACATATGCCCATTAAGAGTTTTAAAGAAAGAGGCTTGACATGACTACCCTTTCATATTTGGTTAGATAAGCCCAGGGACCAGAACCAAGGCCAGACAAACCTCCAGCCTCCTTCTCCCATCATTGAGCATGTGCAGTGTTCTCTCCCACAGGTAACCTGAAACCTCAGAGGAGAAAGCAGAGACTCAGTACTAAATGGATGCTTCTTTTCCAAGAGAATGTTAAGATTTCATTTTTCCATTAGGGCTGGGAGGAAAGCGATCAAAAATGCCCCCCCCCCCAAGTCCTGTGATATTCTGCTGGCTATAAATTTAGTCTCCAGTCAGAGCAGCTGCAGAACAGGTTATAGGATTGTGGTGGGTGCAGAAACTATGCTAAGGCCAGAAAAAGAGGCAAACAAATGCTGGGCCTAATTCTGTGGTTTCTCGCTCTCTACCCCCACAGAGTCAGTTGTCCCCTGGATCAGCTCCAACTTCAGGAGAGCCCCTCTGCTAAAAATCGGTTTTCTTGCACTGCAAGCTTGCAGAAAGGAAACAGGTGGAGGAGCCTGGGCCACACTCTGATTGATTACCCCAGTCCGGGGACCCAGAGAGAACACCTGCAGCTCCAGGTTTTCACCTCCCTAATAATCAGTGTCAGTTTTATATGTACGTATGTTCAGAACCCCTTTTTTATATACACAGTCTGGAACTCAAACTGTAATAAAGGTTCTTTGCTTCACAGTTCCCTTGGTGGAAAAGAGAGCTTAGATTTGGCTCCTAGCTGCTAGCTGCCACTAAGAAGTAGCTAATAAAACTCAATTGAAGGCCCCAGTTACTAGAAGCTGGTGATGAATGTTCTCTTGCTCCACCAGAGACCTGCCCTGTACTTACCTATGGGGGGTGTGTGTGTGTGTTATGAAATCTTATCTTGCAGAGTTTGTAAACCCTTCCTTCAGATTAAGGATCTTGTTCTCACCTTATCATTTGGGATATACCCTGCAATGCAGGTTTGTGCATAGGTGTACACACACACACACACACACACACTGGAACATATTTAACTCACTGTTTTGTACCTGTCTTTATTCCAATATAGTAACTGACTTGCACACACTACCACACTTGCAGTTCTGGTAGTGATGAAAAAGCAATGTTTTCACCAACTCTTGCATTTACAATCTTCACAGGTCTTTAAAGCAAAGGCAAGCTGAAGTAAGATCGTAATCACAATTCTGGTTTCACTTAATGACCACTCCATTTAATGATTGAGTTTCTGATCCCAACTGTGGTTGCTAAATGAGGACTAGCTTTAATTTTGTTTGTTTTTCCTAGTACTAATTAATAATAGTATTAACTTTTCTGGGTCTCACGATGTATTTCCTAAACCTGCTACAAATGCTGATGATTGGATTTGGGATGCTCCACATACACGGCCTATTCACTACCCTGTTGCCAGGCAGCAACTTAGTTTGAAGCCAGAAATGAACAACTTTGTTTACCTTCACTACATTGACAAATTTGACATATAATCAATGTTGGAAGGGACCTTGTAGGTCATCTAGTCCAACCCCCTGGCATCATAAAACTGTCCCTCAAAGACTTTTTCCTTTTATAATTTTAAAGCACTTGAGTGCTCCTGTCCACCTTACTTTCTCACAGGGTAACTCCTTCTCTCCGGGATTTTTTTCTTCTATTCACAAAGGACTCTTTCAATGGAACTATTAAGACAAAAATTGTTGTCCAAAAATTGGCTCAGTCTGGCACAGAAGCCAATCAGAGCCAGACATGAGAGACAACTTTTGCAAAACTTTTATTGAAGCTCTTCAGCAAAAGGGTCCCAGTCTCAGTTTGGGAGCTGAGACCCCCGAACAACAGCATAGCTCAAGGTTGACTCAGCCTTCCACCCTTCTGAGGTAGGTAAAATGAGGACCCAGATTGTTGAGGGCACTAGGCTGACTCTGTAAAACTAACTGCTTAGAGAGGGCTGTAAAGCACTATAAAGTGGTATATAAGTATAAGTGAATAGTACCCCCAACAGCTATAGCACGATCTTTTTTTATAGTTGATTTCCAGAAATCAGAGGAATTTTGAAAAATAGGGAAGTAATATTTCACAAAGCTATTCCCTTTTTTTGGAGTTCCACCTTGCTTTTAGTGATTTAGTCTACGTGTCCATCTGCATATGGAGTTGAACCTCGCCTGAGCTTATGTGTCATTTTGCCCCTATAGAGTTATATCTTGCTTAAGCTTTACTTGTCCTTCATTCCTGCTTGCGGTTTTTGCTGCTTATCCTCTTCTTGTTGCCAAATCTTATAACTTCCTATCTATTTCTAAGTACGTGTTGTTAACATTTCCTTCATCTCTGACACGTTGCACAGTTGCATTCTTCCAAATTTTTATTCTTTCTTGGATGGGGGTATATTACTTCTTAATGGGTGATCCATCAAACTGCAGAAGATAACAGGACAACACAGTGGCAATGGGGAATTTTTATTTTCCAAGAGGTTATACTGCATCAAACATTCTTTCATTTTGCACATTGGCATTTAACAGTTTTATGTATCTATGTGAATTATTCTCTCCCTCTCTTTCAGTGCGAGTGAGTGTGTGAGAGAGGTATGTATTTCTAGGAAGACCTGCCCACAAGAAAGAAGTTAAATGGCCAAATGAGAAGGTGGGGCAGTTGAGCAGGAAGGGAAATGTCTAATGGGAGGAATTGTTCAGTGGGAGGACATGATCTTGCAAGACATTCAGTCGTTCAGTCTGCAATCTGGACTGAATATCATGCAAACTATTGCCAAAGCATCTCAGTCTAAACAGGATTTTCTAAAACTGACTTAGAGTCAAGGCAGCATGAGCACAGAGCAAAAGCAGCTTAAAGGCCCTGTCACACTGCCCAACGGATGCAAAACATTAGTAAAAAGGACACAACGGATGAGAAAAATGTTCCACGCATCATTGTATCGCTCTTCAGAAGGGGAAATAAATTGCATAACCCAAGGAGCGGAATACGGAAAGAACGGAAATTACGTCGCGGGGAAGGAACAGCGGAGAGCGGATGGAAAGCGGATTGCGGAAGCGGAAGGCTTAGCGGGATTGGAAGAGATGGAGGAAGCCGAATGAGAATCCGGACAGGCTTGCCGGGGGACCTGCAGCAAAGCCGGACGGCGGAATCCGGAAAGAGCGGATGCAGAGCGGTGATGCACAGCGGATGAAGCGGAAGCACAGCAGGCGCCTAGCGGATATGCACATGACGGAGCCTAGCCAGGATCGAGCGTCTAATTTGAGCATATGCGGGAGAGGTAGTGGCCATTGACGTAAGCACCCATTGGATTATAAAGGGAGAGCTCGGATATCCAGGTCACCCGAGTGATTATTTTATTGGAAAGACGACCTGCTGGCGGCGGATCGGGACTGCGTGCCTGCGTGTCCTGCATGCTGCTGAAGCGCATTGCTGGCAGCCTCCCTGCACCTTGGGGTCTGCCTGCCTGCCAGGCCTTGCCGGCGCAGAGACTCCCTGCCAGCCTTGCTGTTGCCTGCTGCCAGCCTTGCGTGCCACGCTGCTTCCATGCCTCACCTGCAGCAGCCTTGACAGTTCATGCCTGCCAGCTTGTGGCTCGCCGTGCCTACAGCGTGGTTGCCTGCCCTCGCTCATGCATGCCAGCCATCCTGGCGCATCCTTTCGCTGCACTTCTGACCAGTCATTCTGCCAGCCTAGTGGCTGACTTCCTTCCAGCTTAGAGCCTATGAGTAGTGCCTGTGCACTGCAGCCGGGTTCTAGGACGAGAATGCTTGCCAGCCTTCGGTGGCCAATAAGACAGGCGCCTAGTCTTACTCTTCCTGCAGCCTTAGAGTGTCTTGCCTGCCTGCAGCCTTCTGCAGCCCTTGGTCCTAGCCATGTGCCTCAATCATTGGTTGGCCTGGCCAAGCTTCCTGCAGCCTTGCTGCTAGCCCTTCTCGGCTGCTGCCTTCTGGAGCCTTGATGCTGCGTTGCGCTGCCAGCGCTTGGTTCCTGGCTTGCTTGCAGCCTTGGTGCATACTGCCTACCAGTCCTTCCTGCCAGCCTGTGCTGTCTGTGGCCGTGCGCCTCTGCAGATCCCAGTGCCTGCCAGCATTGGTGCCCAGCTCTTTGGCCGACCTGGCAGACTTGAGGTGCCAGACCAGGAATGCCAGAGCTGACGCTTAGCCGGCAGAGCTCAAGACTATAGGAGCCCCCCAGAGACAACGATCGGAGAGGATATAAGCACGGCTTCAAGGATCCTCTAGCATCATCTGTGCCATAGCGCTCTGCATAGTCAGGAACTGTTAACATCTTACAGAACCGACTACTTCACTCTCTCACTGCCATTCACTCGGGGATGTCTTGCTACACATACGCGGTTCCCGGCGACATGCGGTGTTACATTGGGCTGGCAGATACGTTGCAGCTATGCTAGATGTCGTGGGAGGAGGGCTTGATTAGTCTGTATGAGTTGCTGTCGCTGCTTTGGTGTCTTGCAGTCTGCTCCTAGAGGGCTCCTAGCGTCGTGCTTTAGTTGCTGTCTTTTGCGTTCGGCACCTCAGCTGAATCGAAGAAAGCCTACTCGCTAGTAGCGCACACTCTTCGACGCAGCACCATAGGAACACACTTCACGCTCTCTGCCAGAGACTTGGAAGCGACCATAAGAGAAGGGAATGTGGGGCAGAAATTAACTTGGCCTCGGTGCGATAATCTAGGGAGCTGTTTTTACGTTTGGAGACTTTGTAGATCTGGGTGCAGGGATCTTTATGTTTGTTGATGGTCATAAGAGGTTACGTCTTTGTTCACAGCGCGACGGAGGCTACCATACTATTTATTTTTTCTAATATTGTAATAGGTCGATGGTGGATGCATTGTGATAGGATAATACGCTTGTTTAGATGCTCTTTTGCATGTTTTTATTGGATGGAAGAGATAGATTCTGGTCGGGGTATTCAGACGTGTGGCTGTTGGGAGCGATGCATGTACTATCGTCTCAGCCTTTGGTTGGAGTAGTGGGTACTAGCTAGGTGATGTCGGGATAGAAGATGAGAGGGCTGCATGAGTATGCAGTGTAGCGCATCGAGGTTGTAGAGTCTTACGCCTGTATGGTCCATATGCTCGCAGTGTGCTAGATACACACTAAAATCTGGCGCCTATGTGAATGTCAATACACGTTTGATAGACTCATATGATTCCAGCCATGGGTATCAACATTAGCACAACTCTTTAGTTAAAGTGCCCTGTTGTCGAATTTGTAGGCGCCTTCGTCGCCCAACAATACATGGCCCATCTCATCCGTGTGATGAGACAGGCTGAAGAAGCATCCATTAACATCTCCTCATGCCCTGTCTTGGCCACTCACCGGCTTTCAGGCTGGGAAGTTGAGCCACTAGTGGTTTTCAGAGGTTGCGCTGCTTCTTCGCCTTGCACTGTGAAGCTTCGGGTGGTGGCCTTGGCAGCATCTTATGTGTCTATCAAGCGTGTTTGCCCTTGCTCCATTCCCAGGGCCTCCATGTCCCATTGCCTTGGTGGGAGGTTCCACGAGCCATGTTTTCTGCACGACACTGGGTAGCGGGTGCGCATGGAGATTTGTAAGGATGGCAGCAAGCTTCCCGATCCTTCCTCACGGTCGTGGGCGATGCTTGCAATATCGGTGTGTTGATTGAATAGATGAAAACTGTTGTGCCAGGATGCTAAAGCGATGTTGACCACCCGCCTTGCCCTGGACACCGCTGTAGTTTGAAGATCCTCGTCTTCACGGTGAGGCATGGAGGTGTACGTGGCCTTTCATTGAGATATGGTTGGCTGAGGGGCAAAAGGCGGTCAATCGCGACCCTCACGATGAAAGGTAGGGGGCAGATCTTGAGGTGTGTGCTCGAGTTTGGCAGGCCAGGGAAGATTCCTGTGATCTGGGAGGCCATCAGATGAGGTTGCGTTCCAGCCCCGTCTTGAGGGTCACTGGCGTTTGGAGGTATAAGCCTGTGGCAGTCTGAACAGGAAGGTGTTTCCTGATAGAGCATCGCAAGAGATGTACGATGGTACTATTGGGTAGGTAGGCTATTCGGAATGGGGGCGAAGAGGTGATGGATAGGCCGAAGAAGCCCTTGTAGTTGTGATGAATGAGTGGACCTGACTCTGGAATAGGGGTTTGTCAGACCTATGTGTTTTCCCAACTATGCTCCACACGGTGTGGGGGAAGTTTTCATATCCTCTAAGATACCTACTAAGCTGAGAGCAAACGACTTTTCTGTCCGAGGCCTTCGCTTGCAGATGGTGGGATGCTACTTGTAGGAGCTCTCCATGGTAATTCTTGCAATATGTGCACCATCTCTCTGACCACAAGTGCTGGAGTTGGTGGTTGTGTGGCCAATAACGTCTGCGATCCAGCCCATCACGTGGCGATTGAACGCTCGGGTGGTTTCGCCTGAGGCAGGTGGCTCAGAGTCAGTGTGCACCTGAGCCAGGGGTCCAGGCTGGGGTGGACATTTGGTGCTCTGGCTTGGTCAAAGCCTGGGGTCAGCGTGCGCACTTGGACATCAAATACATTCAAACATGGGTGGGAGGTAAATATCCTAGATGAAGTTCTGGAATGCACGAGTGTCCCTTCGGTTTTCCTAGAGCTCCACATCAGCAGTGTGGATTAAGGACAGTTCTCCGTACTCTGCTGCTTCTCCGATCCCACGGTCATTAGGATCCTAGGGAATGTGTCTTCTGTGCTCCTTTTCTTGACCATAGTAGAGTTCCAGAAGGTCGTCACGAATGGCTGCGCACATGTTGGCAGGTTGCTGCCAAAAAGGGAGCTTGTTACGGGAGTAGTGTACACTCAATGGTTGGGACATCTAGTGAACTGGGCGATTGGCTTGTGTAGAATAGTAAGAGTAATGATGAGAGGCTGCAGAGGTTATGCATAGAGAGGTGCTGGTCTGAATAGAGGATGTCTGGTGAGTTGCTCCGCTTTTAATAGTCCAGTTAGAAGTTTTTGCCCTATGTTGTGCTTTTTTTGGCATACCTCTAGGCATTCCTCTTAGACATCCGTAATTCGGATGGGGATCGTGGCAAGGTAATCATTTTAAATGTTTCTGTGATGCGAGCTGGCAGTCTCGTTTCATTCCAACACACGTCTCACTAAGCCCTGTATCGACATTGTTCGCGTATGGGCGACGTGTCGAGGGGAGGATTGTAGCTGATGGCTGCAGGTCGGAACAGCCATTAGTGGATGTGTGATGTGGTAGTAGATCATGATAATTCGTAGCCCGGCGGCGAGAGGGATAGGACGCGGTTGGGAGTTAGCGGGTGCGGGAGAGGAGAGAGGGAGGGGTCCGGGGCGTTGCTTAGGGGTAACGTGTGTGTGTTTTCGGGGCATCGGACGGGCAAGCGGCCTTGGTAGTAGAGCGAAGCTCAGTCGATGATCGTCGGTAGAAGTAAGGGACGGTTCAGTGGTTGGAAGGAATTCGCACGCGTCGGCACGGATAGTAGGATTGCAGCTGATGTTAGCGGTACGGGTATGCGCGGCCGCGCGACAATGATCTGTAGGGCCGTTGCGGCTTCTGCCTCGCGTCCGGGTTTTACCGCTAGGAGCGGACGTCGGAGTTGGCGCGGATGGGTGTTACGGATGCCATAGCAGGATTTAGCGGATCGCGTAACAGATTGCATAAACAGATGGCCTAGTGGATGCTGGCGGATGGGCAGAATCGGACGAATTGGGAATGCATTTTTCTGTGCAAAAGTTTTTGAATAGGCGGGCTCAAGAACCCTGCTGAGCGGATTGCATAAGCGTCAATGAGACGGATGGCTGGACGAATAGAATGGAGGAAGCAAAATCGTATGCAGTGATGTACAAACTGAGGAATGGTTAACCTTGGCATGCGGACGAATTCAATAGGAACAATGGTTGGGTGGAGCAGAGTCGATTCTTATGCTCTCAGTTTATCTAAGACGCTTCCTTCTTTCTTAGTCCCGTTGGTGCAGTGTGACAGGGGCTTAAAGTGCAGTGCAGGTATAAGTTGGAATTTTAACTGTGGTGGCTGGTTTCCCACTTGTTAAGCCACAATGTGTATTTTAAAAATGGAACTGGCTAGGTCCTTATAGTAATGCTCTCCAGAAGTATTGGACTATGATTCTCTGTGTTTCCAACAGGAATCCTTGGAGCTTCCGTTTAATACGTTTGAAGCTACTGGCCTGTAAAATAGGTTTTCTCCCGTTGGCAACTTTAAGACATGTGGACCTCAACCCAGAATTCTGCAAATTGAAATCCATACCTCTTAAAGTTGCCAAGATTGAGAAATACTGCTGTAAAGAGTCCACAACATTTCACAAATGTTCATTCATAGATGATACACTGTTAAAATTCAGTGTTGCTTTATTAACAGTTTCTGCAGTCACATGTCCTGCTGACTATTTTCACATTTTTTTTACTATTTTTGATTTTTTTTAACCCACAGCATCATACTACAGTATCAGAAGAAAAATCTCTTCCCCTATCTATGTCACGTTATCATTGTTTTGCTTGAGGTATCTGCCATAGGGGCAACTACCTACCTGAAAGCAGGTCTCTTCGGTAGTAGCTTTCTAAGTTCAGAACACCCTTTACATGGACCCCTGAAGAATGGTGCAGGAATGAAATGTGTGTTTCAATGCAGTTATGCAAGCTCCCTCCTCTTACTATAAAGCCACCATACACGTATGAATGTACATTGCTAGCCATGTGGTGTTGCAATGTCCTTTTTGTTTCTCTGGTATCATCACAGTTGGTTGTAGATGGTTATACTCACTGAGAAAAATGTACCTGGCATTCATTTCATTTGTTTTAGATTCTCCAAGACCTTTCAATAATGTTTTAATGCATTTTTGAGACAGCCAATATCATAGATTGGTGAAAATGCTGGCCTAGAAACCAGGAGATGGGGAGTCTAGTCATTCTTTTTGCTGTTGTGGGGAAGTAAGAGGCAGAAGAATGAGACATGTTCACTGCCTTAAGTTGACCAATACGTATCTGTATCTATCTTTGTATATGTTTATGGTGTAGGATGAATAAAAATATAACGTGATTTCAAATTTCTTTATTTATTTATTTGGTTTGTCAATGCTTACAAGATAATAGGTGTAAGTAAAAACATAGTTATGAATACATGGATACATATAAGAAAAATAAAAGAAACAANGAATTTCGAGTCTGGTGGCATAAGGTTTTCTGCAACGAGTAGAGGAGTGGAGAACTCTTTTTGTGAAATATTTCTGGACTTTCTCAACTGTGTTAATATCAGATACATAATGTGGGTTCCAGACTGATGAGCTGTATTCGAGTATTGGTCTAATAAATATTTTGTTTGCTCTAGTTAGTAGTGTGATATTACCAGAGAAAAAGCTTCATAAGATTAGGTTAACATTTATTCCTTTTTTTTTACTTTCTGCTACCATATCGTATTTTTAAAAAAGATCTTAATTTACTTTGTACATTTTATGCATTGTATACATACTTTCATCAATTGTTTTAATCTACCAGTTTGTTTGAATTTAACTCGAAAGTAATTGAACTATTTGTTTTCAATGGAAAGCAGTATAAAAAGGCTTTGTAATAAATAAATACAGCTAGTCTTCAACTTATGGCCACAATTGAGCCCAACATTTTGGTTGCTAAGTGAGACAATTTTTATAGGCAGTATAGGTTTTCCCTCATTTTATAACTTTTCTTGCCACCATTATTAAATGAATCATTGCAGTTGTTAAAAGCCCGGTCCCACTGGCCGATGGACACAAAATGTATGCATAAAGGACACAGCAGATGAGCAAAATTTTGGGGGTGGCTCCACCCGTTTTCATCACTCCAAAAATTGGTGAAAATTTGCATAAACAGAATGGTAAAGAACGGACGTGGGTAGTATGTAGCAGGGATTTTAAACGGATATTCATCAGAAGCCTAGCGGATGAAAGTGGATGGAAGGGATGACACCTCCGAAGGAGTTACGGGGGATAATTGCGAAGCGGACGCATAGCGGATTAGGCGGATGCATCACATATGCCTAAAGGAAAGAAAGGGGATGCCGCACGGATGTATATCGGATGCAAACCGTTCACTGCACATCCTTTCTATTTCCGTGCCTACTAATGATGTATAGACGTTCCTTGTACCTTTTTCTTTCCTCTCTTTCCATTTTCAGCTGCAGCGGATGTGAGTTGCGAGGATGCCCAGAGGATGCAGAGAGGATACAGCAGATGTTTAACGGATGATAACAGACATAGAACGTTTGTTGCTCGTATGTCGCAGATTTACATCGTACATGGCGGAAAGTTCATCCATTCACAAAGTTTTGTGCAGCTCAAAATTTCTTGCGCGGATGAAATCACAGTGGACGGATGCTTGACGGAGAGTGTATGAAACACGTATGCAGTGAGTACACAATGGATGCATAGCATTTTCCAACGGATGGCAAGCTTTTTTTAATGTTTTATATCCTCTTTGCATCCGTAAGTGCAGTGGGACCGGGCCTAAAATTTATTGCTATCAACCTGCCTTCCACTGAGTACCTGTATACTGCATGAGTCAAAAAGAGGGCTGTGAAAATATTTACAGACCCCTCACATCCCGGACATAAACTGTTTCAACTCCTTCCCTCAAAACGACACTAGAGAGCACTGCACCCCAAGAACAATTAGACACAAGGAGAGTTTTTTCCTGAAAGCCATCACTCTGCTAAACAAATAATTCCCTCAACACTGTTCAACTATTTGCAAAGTCTGCACTACTATTACTGTTAATCTTCCCATTACTCCTTATCGCTTATCCCCTCCCACTTGTGACTGTATGACTGTAACTTTGTCGCTTGTATCCTTATGAGTTATATGGATTGTTTCCCAGTATGATTTGATTGCTTATTGTACCCTATGATTATTATTAAGTGTTTGTACCTTATGATTTCTTAACTCTTGATGAATGTATCTTTCTTTTATGTATACTGAGAGCAATTACACTAAGATAAATTCCTTGTGTGTCCAATCACACTTGACAATAAAGAATTCTATTCTATTCTATTTTATTTTACTTATTCTATTCTACTATTCTATTCTATTCTATTCTAAATGAATGGTTGTAAGTTGAAGACTACCTGCAGTTAAATGAAACAGAGTTGGCTAGTTTCATAAAGGTTGTTTATGCCAAGCAACTCACATCAGTGGCTCCGTGTGATGTGCAAGCCAGCCACATTGCTGAGGATTTTGTTTTCATCTGGGGGAATTTTTTTTTTTACTTTTACTTTTTTACAAAGCTTTAACCTGTCTAATCATTTCTTGTTTCTTCAGCTATTCTAACAGCAATAACTTTCCCTCCCCCATTTTTTATTAAATCCATTTTACAAATGCCTGCAGGTTAGATGTGACTCATTCAAAACAATTTGCAAAAAAAATGCCAAGGTCACACAGTGAGCTTCAGAGCCAAGAACACAGCCTGAATCACTTGACTCGTCACTACATGTATACATGTTTTTCTGCAGTCCAGATTTGGCCTGTGTGCATCCCCCTTTCTCTGTCGAGAGGGTGCAGGATGGGTTTGGACAAGGTCAAGGGTTCAAGACTTTGTGGGCCTCCATCAATGGTAACCTTCTAAGTGACAGCTTTACAAGACAAGGTCCTTTCCCTCAGCTAATCCTGAGGTATGAAGAATAATGTTTGATTGGTTGCCAAAATCCAGTTTCCAATGACATTCAACATTCGGGAGTTAGTGTTGGCTGTTTATATTTAGGGCTATGGAAAATCTTGTCAGGCTATTAATGAACACTCCAGTGAGTTGTGTAAACTTGGAGAAGCAGAATGCTATATTAACACTCTTTTACTGCATGTCAGAGTAAAACAATGGAAAGTCAACCCCATGAGCCATGTTATCCATCATCCCTCATGAACCAATAGGCAGATTTTGTCTTCCAACTCCCACATTCATTAGCTTTTGCAGCTCTGGCTAATGAAGAATTACCTGAGTTTATTGCACCTATTTATATGGACCCACATAACTCTTATAAGAATATACCATGGAAAACTGTATTTACTTCATGAGGAGCTTTTATATACTGTATTTGAAATGTTTACTATTATAACAAAAACAATATATTCATGATTACACTGTTTATAAAAATCTACATATCTTACTTTGATAAGAGTAAACTTAACAAAAGAAGGAAAGAAACTAGGAAAAAGAAGATTTCAAAACTGGTAGCAAACACATATCATGATCCACTTGTTAACATCAAGAGAAGACATCTACATAAAATTATTCTCTTTGCCAAATAATGCCAAAACTCTTCAGAAAATGTTACATTCCATATTTAAGCAGTATAAACACATTTATATGCTTGACTACTAATTTTTCCTATAACTGTGTTCAATACCTTGAAACTAAATTAGAATTATGACTGGGAAGACCAAATTATGTGAGTCAAAGACCCGTTAAATTACTTGCATTATCAATGGATGCACGTATACACTCACAATCTAATATCCAGCTGTTTTAAAACAAACACTTAAGAAAGCCAGTAAACATGAAGCAATATTTTCTCATCAATAACATCATTCTTAAATCTTAAGAAATGTATTTTACATTCCTTGAAACTTGGAACCATTAATTTTCCAACAGTGGATTTTAATTTCACATTCCACATTTCATATATATTGCTAATTCTAACCATCCTACTTTTCAATTCCACATAAAACCAAATGTTTGCCTTTGCTTCAAGGACAGCATTTCTTAAGGATCCTACAATTCTAGAGGCCCCTGAAGCTGCTAAAGTATCTGGACCATATTAATTTATCAATAATTATGAGTTTCACTTTGATATATTGACAAGCAGTTGCATCTCTAGCAGCTTCATAAACTGTTGCTAGATTTTTCTCATCCCATTTTCCTATGCTTTTTACAGCATCTTAATATAGAGATAATGGTCTGATTACAAAATCAATGACCTATAGAGGTAGTGATTGGTTTCCCTTCCAAACAGAGCTGGACTGCCATCTGTCAGCGATGCTCTGATTCAGATTCTATACTGAAATAGGTCTAAAGTGCTCCTTCTAATTCCATGGCAATGTTTATTTCTCTTCTGTGAAATGCCTCATATCTCTGAAACAATCCAACGAAGAGGTGGATTTCTTTTTGTCAATTGGCAGCTCTTGACATAGCCACTCCCTGAAAGCTTGGACTGAACTTTGCACTAAATCATAGTCTATTTAACCACATTGTTCAATAAGCCATAATTGGTTGCAGTTTGCATAACAGTAAGTCATAAACCTGGTATTAACCACAACAGCTTCACACTGTGCTCTGAGATAAAAGCAAGCCACATTGTCAATCACTGTGAATACCGTCAATTATTTCTGAAGACTGTCAATTATTTCTGAAGACTTGCATTCACCCTTTGAGGAATGCAACCTAACTCACCAGCCAGCTAAAATTGTACCTCGTAACCAGCTTTTCAAATGACCTTCTGTTTTTTGTTTATTTTTCTGAAGTTTGGAGAAAGGATTTGTGAGATCAGCTTCCCAACTGATATCAACCATTTCATCAAGGGCATCCAATGAGGTGGGTGTCAAAAAAAAAAGTCAAGATGGCAGCCACAACCAAGTAACTGAACCATATAACACACATAAAAGGGATGAGACTTTGGTTTCATGGTCATCTTGACTTTTTTGCCTTTTCCCTGCAGATGCCCTTGCAGTTCATCAAGACTTTTTTTTCCCTTCCTCAGGCGGAAGTTGAAATTAATGAATCAACTGCTGTCTTTGCACAACACACTGATCTGTGGTGAATTGAAGCATGATTTAGGCAGCCCCATATTAGACAAATATATTCTATAAAACAACACTGTTTGCCAATTCATTAAAAAAACCACTAAAGCAGATACTTTTCCTAGGTGTTTTTTTTTTTGCTTGTGATTTCAGAATCACAGGATCAAAATTAGAGATATAATTCCTGTTTCTCCAGTGGACATTTTTTTTTCATTGTATGTTTTTAAAAGTTTGGAAATGATCTGCCACTTTCAGAGCATTAATTCAAAAACTTTCTCTATGGTTTTAAAAAAACCCTAAAAGAAAAAAATACTCATTAAATGGGACAAATGTTGTACAATGCCCAGGATTAATTATTCACAAGGGAATTCATTGGATGCCCTACATTGCCCTAAATAACTGTTCATGAATCTAATATGTGTTCTTTTTTATTTAACTGTGTCTTGATTAACTCCTTCCTAACGGGTGTCCATTTTAGCCAGTTCATTAGAGCTAAAGCTCTGAGAGGTGAACCAATGCTGCTTTGAATCACTACTATGAACTAGAAAAAGCAATATCATCAGAGGTGGTATTCAGCAGGTTCTGACCAGTTCTGGAGAACTGGTAGTGGAAATTTTGAGTAGTTCAGAGAACCAGCTAAAACCACCTCTGACTGGAGATTTTACAGTATCCTTCCCCTGCCATACCCACCATGCCATACCCATGGAACTGGTAGAAAAAAAAATTGAATCCCACCACTGAGTATAATCACTTTTTTCCCTTAAGTAAGCAATGGTCTGGAGAAACTTAACTGCTCCCTCATAACATGTGACTTGTAGGATGTCTCTTTATTGCTTTGTCTTTTGGTAAGACTTCCATGATACCTGTTAATCAGTAGGATATCTACTTCCAGCAAATGATTTGTATTCTATCTTACTAACCCTTTCCCACCACTCTAAGCAAATTCCAATAACTAAAAGCAAGTATAAAATACAGAGGTGGTATTCAGCAGATTCGGACCAGTTCTGGAGAACTGGTAGTGGAAATTTTGAATACTTCGGAGAACCAACAAATACCACCTCTGACTTGTGATTTCCCCTGGCATGCGCACCAAGCCACACCCACAGAATCGGTAGTAAAAATTTTGAATCCCACCACTGATAAAATACCTTCATATTCCATAGATACAAACATAGAGTTTTTAAAGTAGACATATTTAACAAATAAACAAGCATACCCAATGGGAAATTATCTATTATGGTAAAGAAATGTATCAGGAATGAAAATTGTAAACAGTTGGTTGGATGTAAAACTAATGTAAATCATTTGCTTCAGTTATTCTGGCATAGAGATAGGCAATTCAAAGATATTTTGGATAAGGGAGGTTGCACCAAAAGCCACCATTACTCATTTCTGCTTTAGTAAATGGACAAATACCATATATTTAGACTACACCATTGAGAGTGACAGTAAAGGTTCGTTCTCTGAGCTTGTGGGTTGGTTTCTGAACATTTCGTTACCAGGCTAGGGGACATCTTCAGCATAGTTTAGGGGATTTCAGTGCCAGTGTTCTGTTCATAAGGGCTTCAGGTATGGGTGTGTCAAGTGAAAGTCTTGTAAACTGTCTTGTGATAGATCAGCTGTGTGTCATCAATGAGTCATGTGATGGGTCTGGTGATGTCATGAGGGGTGCCTGGCTGCAGGATCTCTGTCGTCATCCTTTCTGGGCCCGCTGGGTGCCTCTCCTGCTTCTGGCCTCCACCTTTTACCTCCCTCAAAGCCTCCATCACTGCGCACAAGATGGTGGCTCCCATTGAGAGTTTTTGTCTTGCTATTGTGATGATTAGGGGACTGGAGACTAAAGCGTATGAAGAATGGTTACAGGCTTGGCTAGTCTAGTAAAGAGAAGGACCAGGGGAGATAGCGGTCTTCCAATATTTGAGGGGCTGCCACAGGGAGGAAGGGATCAAGCTATTTTCTAAAGCGCCTGTAGGCCAGAGAAGGAATAATGGANGCGCCTGTAGGCCAGAGAAGGAATAATGGATGGAAACTGAACAAGGAGAGATTTAACCTGGAAATAAGGAGAAACTTGCTGTCAGTGAGAACAATCAACCAATGGAACACCTTGCCCTCAGAAGTTGTGGGAATGTCATCACTTGAGACTTTCAAAAAGAGATTGGACTGCCATTTGTCAGAAATGGTGTAGGGTCTGCCACTTGGGTGGGGGGTTGGACTAGATGACCTACAAGGTCACTTCCAACTCTGATTATCTGTTATCTGTTATTGTTAAACCATCTTCCATCATTCCTGAAACCTGGAGAACCTTTCCACCAGATCTCAAATTGTGTACAGTGGGATATTTCTGTCTCTTGGAACAATGAGCATCCCTTACTACTGGGCATTCCTTTGGAGGAACATTCAGCAATCTGCTTCTCCCCTCAGGCATCTGGGATCAAGCCATTTTAGACTTTGAATAATTGCTCAGAATCAGGTTATTACAAAACAGAACTATTATGTGCTCATCCAAAAGCAGCTGAAGGTTTCTTACTTTCAGCTCCATACACCCTCTTACCTAGCAACTTAAAGGCCAGAACAGGGCTGGGAGAAAATCTGGTCCATTTCCAAGCCAGGAGAAAGACACAGGAACCATGAATTTGGAGGCAAGCTGCAGGAAAGGAGGTCTTCATTTATTTAGAAATCAGAAGCAAAGTGTCTCAGCAAAGGTTCTGGGACAGCTGACAATTTGGCATGGGGAGTGGATGACTGTTATCCCCTTTTGGACCTTTGAGATTGAGATGCCTGGTGGGGTTATTTGATTTGATTGCTATGTTCTAATTGTCCCTATTTGGTTCCTGGGTGGTGATCAGGTCAAGGCTAGTCTTGGGGAAAGATGGGGAATGTAAATTCTGTGTGGCTTTGTGTTTTCTGACTTAATCCTTGATCCTGTCAATTCAGCCAGTGTCAGTCTTCTGACTGGGGTTACTTGAGGTCATTCTGACTGGAAAACAGAGATTGCTTTAGCTATGGATGGTTTTTCTTTGCCTTCTCTGGGAGCATGGAAATAAAGAGGGAGTGGTGGTCTTTTGATTCTTCCTACAACAGGTAATGGTGATTTCTCAAAATCAGACATTCCCTTTTATCAAGAGCCATGCAGACTGTTTCATTCCAGCTTCTTTCCTCTTAGGAGTGGCTCAGCCCTTGAAAGTGTCATCTGAATCTTAATGCAGACAACTGCACTGTTTCTTTCTTTCCCATCTGTCCCCCCACACTCTTTTTTCCAGGTTTCATTTTTGGCTGGAGCAAATGCAGCTGCAGAAAGTAGAACAAATGCTAACTATGTTGCCTGCAAAGTATGAAGCTTTCGCAAATCAAATTTAGCTGAGATTGGTACAGTATTGCATTGATTCCAAGGCATATTTACTTTATTGTAGGGAAAAGAATGCCATGAGCTCTGCCTTCAGGTTGTATGCAAACTCATGCTGACATTTTTATGTCAGTTACTTTTTCAGCCAAGGTCAGCTTCAGATCTGTACTTTTGAGCAGAGTCTTGAAAGCCTTGTCAGTCATGAAAACTCAAAAGACTTATTGATTTAAAGAAAAGCTGTGTGGTAGCAGGGGAATCCCATAGCTGAGAGTGTTTCCAGATGACCAGCTCACACTAATAATCAAATTTTGCAAACACAAGCTTAAATGAAATGCTTTTCTGTAGTTTTGGGATATCTATGTCTTACTATAATGGCTAAGTCCACACACACACTAAGCCATGGCTTACTGAACTAGTCGAAAAACCATTTAGCCTATAATTGGCTAAAATCAAACAATCCTAAAGTAACCAACAATATTTATATAGCACATTGAGTCATAGATTAGCTATTCACATTTTAGCATAGCATCTTGTTTGAAGCCTAACATTCATATTGCTATATTCTGTCCAGTTCTGTAGTTAGGGAATGGCTAGATTTTTGTTAATCAAGCAGATCAAAGGATCACTTTGCTTGTTAGCTTGAAGTTTTTAATTGGTGAAAACTAACAACTACTACTTTTGTTACCACTACAAAATCACCATAATCTGCATGCCTTATAGTGATTTAAATAATCTAAACATGAAGAAGAAAAAGAAACCAACAAAAAAATTCACATAGTAACAATATAACATTAATATGAAATGTATTTAATGTTTATTTGAAAACATTTCATATACTTCACAGAGTACAAGACATTTGAAAATTAATAACAGATATTTTGAATCATCTTCAATAACTAAATACCAAAAATGAAACAAGATTCTTTTTTAAAAAGGCTGAAAAAAAGAGACAAAAAATACAAACATACAAAGCATATATTTACAGGGTATACATTCATCAATGAATTGAGGCCATAATTCCTTATAGTCATTCATGTTTGAACCCTATTAATCAATTCTTCAAACTGCTGAAAAGATGAAGCCAAATGTTTATGTTTCTGATGCTGAATAATAAATCTTTTTATTGTCAATCCATTTCCTTTATCCGGAAATCAAGTCAAATCAAATCAAACATTTATTGTCGATGCACAACACGTATACAATGAAATTGAAATTGAAGTCCCATGTGATTGAAATAAAATATATACATTTAAAAAAGTTGAATCTCAAAGTTGAGTTAGTACATATATGGTAATTACCTATTACAGAAATGGAATAATCTGTTTAAATAAATTGTTAATTTCAATACAGTTCCAACAACATGAAAGTAATAAGGTCATTTCTAAATACTATTTCTTGTTTTAAAAGATGTAAGCTAAAAATCTATTGAAGTTTTGGTGTTTCCTTAAACTTTTATGCTTTCTTATTGGTTATGTAAAGCATAAAAGAAAAAATATTTTACAGACACACATGTATGTATATGAATTTTGAGAAAAAATATTAAAAATGGTAAAAAGAGCATTTCTGTCTTTCATTCTTGTCCACCTTCCCCCACTCAGGCTCTAATTGTTTCTTGAATGTTGTTATATTTTATTTTGAATATTGTTATTCAATTTTGTTTGAATTATATTTATTCTATTTATGTATTAAATTTATATTACTATTCTTTTTTTTCCAAAAAAATTATTGATTTTTAAAAAACAAACATATACAAACAAAACACATAACATAAAAACATAAAACATCTTTCTTTAAAGCAGCTTGATCCCAGGTTACATCTCTTCATACAGACGAAGTTCTGTACAGACGAAGTTCAAGTTCATGCTCACTTTTATATACTATTCCATATCTTATTTCCATTCAACATTTTCTATATAGCTTCTCCCTTCTTTTCACTCTCTTGATTCTATTTTATTTATTTCATCTCAATTTAAATCATTATATTTATATCCTTTGTCTGTCCTGTTTCAGCTGTCTATTATGTTTTCTCATTAACACAAAATTTCTCCTGTAATCACTGCAACTGATTGAGTATGACGCCTTTATATCTTTTCCTCTAAATTTAACACTTAATATAAATTCTGCTTAGTACATTCTAAAGCTAAACACTCATATTTATAAAAAGAAAAAATATATAATATATAATATAAATTATACAACAACAATACGTACCAATTAAACTTCTATCGTTAAGAGTAATATTCATATTTAAATATTAAACATTTTATACCTTCCTTTTCGTAAGTAATCAATGCACTTCCATGGAAACCACTATAAATTGTTACGAAGTTTGCTTCCCCCACTTACTTATTTTTAAGACATTATGTATTAACATGTTGCCCATTCTTCTTAATTCAATTCTCTCATATTTCATTTCATTTATGTTGTTCAAAGGAGAAAAGATTTTCACTAAATTACAATTGAATATTTTTCGCATATTTATAATCATATGTATGTTCGAAAACAAATTTTCTAACTTTATTTCTGAATACAAAATACAACAAATACAGTCTCATGTATTTTTTACAGCCATCTTTTTCAGTTATATTTTTAACCCATATTCTAAATAATTCCCTTTTCTTTACACAACTTATTTAAATCTTCATCTTCATTTCCCTGCTTCTATATTCCCTCTTTTTCTGTTGCTTACTATTCATAAATTAAACATTTTATACATTCCTTTTCAAATAGGTATCATGCTTCTATTGGAAACACTTATAAATTTTGTGTAGTTACTTCCCCCCCATTTCATTTTATATTTTTAAAGATTATGTAATTAAAATGTTCCTTCCTTCTTAATTCAATTCTCTCATATTGGATTTCATTTATTTGTTCAAGAAAAAAGGAATTCCACTAAATTAAGCATTGAGATATTGTAATGCACATTTTATATCATATGTTGTCTAAATTTCTAACATTATTCTAATAACAAATGCAACAATACAGTCTCTAAGTACTTTGGCAGAATCTCTTTTTCCAGTTATATTTTTTCAACCCATGTACTCTAAAATAAGTCCTGTTTGTTTAGCATCTTGTTTTCAAAATCTATTATTAATAGCTTCTCTTCCTTCCTTCTTCTCTGCTTCTCCACATCTACCCTTGTTTACCCCCTTGTCTCTTAATTTTACCCTGCTCTATATTCCCTTTTCTGCTTGCTTTCTGACAAGTGTGTCCACTTTTCACCTTATTTTTCCCTTTTTTGGCTTGTTTTTTTTTTTAAGTACTTAAATTCCGTCCATTCTCCTCCCCCCTTTCCTTTCTTCCCCACGGTAAAGTTGCTCTGTTCCATGTAAAGACTGGTTCTTCTTCATCCCAACCTTCTTTCTCTGTAGTTTCTGCATATGTAGAAATCGCAATTTCTAAAAAAATGGTGAAGAACGGAGCCAAACCGGGGCAATCCCTTTCCTGTCTGTTCCTCTTCGTTTATATTTTATAAATTCCATTTTCAGTTCATGCCACAGAATACATGCCTTGCCTAAAAAAAAATTTAGACAACCCAAATGACTTTTAATCATTCAAATAGAATTTCCAAAAAGTCCAAAGTCACCAAACAGTCCCAGATACACACAAGTCATAATTTCATTTAACACATTATTCTCTCTTTTTTTTCAACTTTCTCTTTCCTCGGGGGTTGTAATTCAACTTACAAAGTTCCAATTAGGAATGTGTCTTTTAGAAAGTCTGTGTTATGATTTGTTCTGAGTCTGTTTAAATTCCGCAAGCAGTCTCCTCCAGGCCAAATCCTAAATCTTAATTTTCTTCTTCTCCGTTCCCACTTACAGCATAAAAAATGTCTTTTCTCCAAGTGTTCAGTAAATCTTTATTTGTCCCCTTGGCTTTAATTTTCCAGTCTTGATTTCCTGCTGATGCCAAAGTGGTTTTTTCCAATTTCTCATTCATCTTGCTGTCACCGTGAAGGAAGAGAGGTGAGAAAAAACAAACTTTCCCTTTTCACTTCTCATTCGCTGCTTCTATCAGATCTTCGTTAGGCACAATGTATCTATTTTTTTTTTCCAAAATTTAAATTCCAGCCGATCATCGTTGGATGTTGCTTCTCCTCCCGGTCAGCAAACTTTCACTTCTCAGCTTTCCTCTGCACATTCTTTTTCCGGATGAAAGATTCTTTGTGGTGGCCATTTCTGACGCCACTCTACCGCTTTCGGAAAAGGGAGTTAAGGCAGCTGAGGAGCAGGGGTGCAACTGCTCCCCCCGACCCCTGCTAGGTCTCCCCTGTCTTCAGCTACCTCTATGGGGTAGCTATAGCCCTGAAGCCGGTTGGCTTGGGGCATTCCAGCGGTGAGCACAGCAGAAACCGTGCACGATCGCAAATTCCTGCTGCCGCTGAGCCTTGCAAACCGGAAGTTCCTAAATTTATATTACTATTCTTATTACTTTAAAATAATTTCTCTTTTTCACGAATACCAAATGCTTTCTTTTCCTATATATATTAAATATAAGAGAAATATTCCTGCTTGAATTTGGTTAGACTTCTGCTATGAATATACACTGTCAGATTTTCCATTGCCACATATTTTTCAATTTTTGTCTCCCAGTCCTGCATTGACAGCAAGGCTTCTCTTTTCCAATATTGTGCCAGCTTGATTCTTGCTGCTGTCACAATATATCTTAATAAAAACTTGATGCTTTTCATTTGTTCTCTGAGATCATACCTAATAAAAATATTTGTGGCTATACTTCAAATTTTATTTTTAGAATGTTTTGGCTGTTTTAATATATTTCTTTTCAGGACTTTGGAGCTTTTGTTGTTATTTTTTTTTACATAACCACTACATATGATAAAACCTATTTCCTTTTCCATTGTGGCATCTCCAATATTTATCGCTATATAATTTATCCATTTTGGCAATTGTTGACAGAGTAATTTATCATCTGAAGAACATTTTGTACCAATTTTCCCTCAGATTGTGGCATAAATTTTATTGATTTTTTCCCCCATAAGTTTTCTCATTGACCTACTGTTATTGCTTTTTGAACTGAATCAGTTTTATAACCTCAGGAAGACACATCTAAGCTGACCAATCAATTACTGTATTACTGACTGTCCCCAGGTCCTTCCCCTGTTGCAGTTGAGTATGGATAAGCAGATTACAGGTCATCCTCGACTTAAGACCATTCATTTACTGACTATTCAAAGTCACCACTGTGCTGAAAAAAACAATTTATAACTTGTCCTTGCACTGAGGTCCCTGCAATCACAGGATCACAATCTGGACATTGGAGAACTGGCTTGTCCTCACAGCAATTGCATCAGTCTACAGTCATGTGATTGTAATAGTTTCAATAGTTCTCAATAGTTTCAATAAAACAAATCAATGGGGAAGATGGCAGGAGGTTGCAAGTCACAATCACATGATGTCTGTTCTGACCCAAACCTGGTTCCAAGAGAGCAAACACAAGATAAAGGCAGCAGCACAACCTTTTAATGTTTCATCTATGAATCCTGTTTCTTCACAGATAAAAGGCTGCTTCCAACTAATTAGCTCCGACAAGAAAGAGCCTTGCCAAGTTTTTGCAAGGCTGCCAAAAAAACAACAGATAAGAAATAGTTTACAATACAAGAGTCTTCAAATACCAACTCTAATGTCCACAAGGCTGAGTTTCAAAACGTTTTTGCTTCCTACAAAGAATGCTTGCTGCACAGCTCCCTTTNCCAGCCCCCACAATCTCTGAAGGCAGCAGTCTACTCCCTAATGGTCCTGGCCCCTCATCTGAGTCCTCACTCTCCTCAGCCATCTGTACCTGCTGCCGGCTAACCAAAACAATGTCTTGCTTCATGACTGCAGGTGCTTCGCTTAACAGCCACAGCAAAAAAGGTCACAAAATTGGGATAGGTGCAGGATATGTCACACCACTTAAAAGTGTTCCATTGCAATCTGTAATTCCTTTACTTCCACAAAAATGCAAGAGGAGAACTTGCTAATTATCTGCTTCCTGTTCTATTTCACTTATTCTCTTTTATGATAGTTATTTGTCAATTGTAAATGCCTACAAGGACTTTTGAATAAGACAGGTAGTTGAGTGAACCCTGGGGGGAGGAGCAGAGAATGAATCCTATTCAGTTAGAACCTATTCCTAAGTCAGGCATTGCATCTGTAACTTTATCTGCTAAGGGATCTCAGAAAACCAAGGGAACAATTGGGATCGTCCAACAGAATGACACTACTCAGTGGTGATCAGGTCAAAAGCCTGAGATAATGCTTCTTGCCAGTGGTGAACCAGGCCTTCAGGCATTTCACCTGCCAGATTGTTGGTAGTTCCTCCAGTATCTCTTGCAAACCCTATGGCCAAGGCATACCATTTGAATGAATTTAGTTCTGTGGAGAAAGGGAACAGCAATAAATCACTGACATATGACAAATGGTAATGTCCTCCACATCCAGATCATGAAACAGCTGCTCAAAGTTAAAACAGGTTAAACATGTGACATCCACATCATTAGAAATGTGATATGGTTTGGGACAGGCTGATGGTTGCCATGGAATCTATGAATAACTGAGCTGTACTGGAACTGGGCTGGCAACCAGGTTGAAAAGCTCAGGGAGGAATCCTAATGAATAATAGGATAAAATACTCCTGTCTTATTCCTTCAGACACACATGGGCATACAACCCAGCAACCCGCAAGGGATCTTGGCCAAGGGATCTTGGCCAAAAGACTCAGGATTCTGTTCTCTGCCCTCTCCCATTTAACACAGACATGAAACCACTAGGTGAGGTCATCTGTCAGAAGAAGGTTAAGTACCATCAGTATGCAAATAATTCCCATGTACTTATCTCTGCCTATGCCATCCAAGCAATGCCATCAAGGTTCTTTTGGAGGTTGTGAGGGTCTGGATGGGGAAGAACAGGTTTCAACCAGTGGTGCATTTCAAAATAGTTTACCACATGTTCGGTGGGTGTGGTTTGGTGGACGTGCTTTGTGTGTGCACACACACTTTGCACGCACGTGTGCCAAATGTGCACTTTGCGCAGGCACAGAGACTTCCCAACTCACCTCCTGCAATCCTGCATTCTCCCTGTCACTTCAGCAACTGATGTGCGACAATCTGCTGTGCCATGCAAAGCAGCTGTGCTTCAAAAGCAGGGAATAAAAGCTGGGCGGGCAGGTGGGCCCAACAGCAGCTCCAGCAGCTCCTCAGAGAGAACCAGTTCAGTCTCTGCCGATCTTTGGTGCCAGAGGTATGCCAGAACCCAGCTGAACCGATAGAATACCACCATTGGTTTCAACTCAGTCTCAGATCAACAGGGTGACTTTGGCTTTTAGAACTCTTCTCGATCTGGGGATATCCCATTTTTTACAACTCTCGAACAGGGTTATTGCAATTTGGGAGCCCTTCTGGGCTCACAGTTGCTGTTCAATAAGCAGGTGGCAGCTGTGCCCAGCAAGGCCTTCATGCTATTTCATCTTGTATTCTAACTGCAACTATTCCTGGAAGAAAAGATGCTACTCTTAGTAACTCATACCTTAAACACACACTAACTGATTTTTTGCTATGTGCTCTGCATGAGGTCCAATTGTGGTAGACTTCTGAAAAGCTTTGAATACCTGGCCTTTTCTTCAGGCACTAAGACAAGGTGGAAGAGCCCAATATGTTTAGATTTTAGAGACCTCAGCTTTATTGTAATGCTTTATTCTTTCTTGTGTTTATGTTTTGCATTACGAGCTGCCCGGAGTCACATGAATGAAATACATGGCTGTATAAATGCAATGAAAGAAAGAAAGAAAGAAAGAAAGAAAGAAAGAAAGAAAGAAAGAAAGAAAGAAAGAAAGAAAGAAAGAAAGAGTAGCTTGAAGGCACAAGTAAAAAATGGCTTACTAGGCAACAATTGGCAGCTAGTGGAAGGGTATGTCAGGCTCTGCAGCCAATCTGAGCTAAGGCTGCTGCTAGAATGAAACAATGTGATCAGAACCAAATGCTGTGAAGGGTTTAAGATAATGGCAATCAGAAAACATCCGTCTTTTTCAGGGCAGATGCTGGGTGCATTTACAGAGATGTTGGAAGAAGAGGATGATGATCCTGTATCCTGCAGGTTGTTCATCTTCATCTTGATCCTGCATCTGTTCCTGCACTCAAGTATGCACTCAAGTATGGTGATGATGTCCCTATTGGCAGTTGGCCAAACAAATATTTACCTTAAGCCCTCCTCACACAATCAGCAATGGATTGAGACTGAAATAGGCAGGATTTGGAAGGCCCCAATTCAATCCCCAATTTCTTTAGGAAAGCTAAGGAAGAATTTTAGGAAAACTATGGCCTGTCAGCGTCAGGCAAATATTGAACTATATGCCATCGTTCCCTAACTGACACATTTCCAATATTTCATGCAATTGCATCTACGGGGACTGCTTGACATATTAAGATGTGCCTTCATGAAGGAAATCTGTACACAAAAGTATGGCTATGGCTTTAATGGGAGATACTCACTCTGCACAATATTATCATGCCATGATCCTGTAGATCCAGCAATCTGATCAGTGCCTTCACTCTAGGTTATACCTTACTGGAAAGTTGCAGTTTCCTAAACTGGAGTAGAGAATTAATAATGTGAAATGGACTTAAAGAAATGGCCTCTTTTAGCTACAGCATCCTGGTTAGGTTGATAAGGTGTGATGAAAAATCTTTCCTTTTTGACAACTTCGAGAAATTTTATATGCCATAAAGTTCAACCCAGTTACTTATTTCCACTGCAAAAGTCCTCTGGGACAATGGAATCTTTGGCTTCTTTCCCAGGAATATCTAAAGACTAGAAGCGCAAATACTTGTCAGTCTTTTGCTTTGAGTAGGAGAGTAATTTTCCTGCAAAGTCTGCAGTCTGAGCATTCTGTATATATGTCCACTTAACAAAACGCCATTCATCTTCTTTCATAGCAAATCTGGACCTCATTACCTCAGTCATTTGAACAATAAAAGCACAGACTTGGGGCTCTCTGACAGTGGCATCAGCATTCATCATGAATGGGCTGAAGACCAGGAAAATTTAACAGACTAGCAGAACAACCCCACCCCCCACCCCAGAGAAGAGACTTCAAATAGTAAGCTGTGTCCTTGCTTTGTGAAGAAGGAAGGGCGGCAAAGCTGTAGGATCTATTTTGCAGGGTACTCATTAGAACAGACATGTTTGTTCAGATCCAGGGGCCTGTGGTTGGCAACATGAAATAGAGAAGATGAAGAACAAAAAGCAAGAGGATGCTTAAGGAAAGAATCCAGAATGTCATTTAAGGTATCTGCTAGACAGATGGGATTCTTTTGGCCCAGATGTGGCCCAAAACACATTTGCACAGCAGACTTCACATGGTTTTAAATGTATTTGTTCCCACACTTGGAATACTGCATCCATTTTTGGTCACCATGACATAAAATAGAGTTGGGACCCTAGAAAGATTAGTCCCTTAATCATCTTCTCTGCACAAGAAAGAGTACAGAGAGGAGCAACAAAGGTGATTAAGGGACTAAAGGCTAAAACATATGAAGAACAGTTGCTGGAATTGGGTGTGTCTAGTTTAATGAAAAGAAAGACTAGAGGTGATAGCAGTTTTGCAATATCTCAGGAGTTGCCACAAAGAAGAGGGAGTCATGCTGTTCTCGAAAGCACCTGAAGGCAGGACAAGAAGCAATGATGGAAATGAATCAAGGAGACAAGCAACCTAGAACTAAGGAGAAATTTCCTGATAGTGTGAACAATTAGCCAGTTGAAGGGCTTGCTTTCAGAAGTTGTGGGTCCTCCATCACTGCAGGTTTTCAAGAAGAGATTAGAAAGCCATTTGTCCAGAATAGTGTAGGGTCTCCTGTCTAAGCAGGAATTGGACTAGAAGACCTCCAAGATGTTTTTCAACTCTATTATTTTGTTAATTCTGTTAATTACGTTGTTGCACCTTTATATTAAAAAGACTAATATTAAAGAGAGAATAGGGTGGAATAGGTGGAGATATCACAAATGGGAAAGGAGTTGGTATTCCTCCTTTAAAAAAACAACAACAACACCTACAAATAGTATTTTTGTCTTCAACTTGTTTTAGTGTTTTAGTCCACTGTAGGGGGCAAATAAAGACTTTATTCTGTCCAACTGAAAACCAGACTACTGATTTTTCAGCAACAAATTAGAGTTTTGGGGATTATACGCATTCCTGTTTAGCCATCAGGAACATGTGTACTTTCCTACTTTCATCTATGTTTGAGTTGAGATTATCGATATGATATTATGTTTATAGCCAGTTGGTTAAAGTATATTACTGTTGAGGTTGGTATATTTCCACAGTTTGCTGACCATAACTGAAGGAAGATTAATTCAGAAAACAAATTAGGCTATTAATTGTAACCTCGTCATAATTACTGTATTATTGGTTACTCTAATTTTAACCTGTTGTTATTTGGAAGCTTAACATGTCCTATAAACCCATACAAATTGCTTAGTTAATAATCCATCATATCTCATGAAGTTGGTGTATCTTCCTAGAGACCTATATAAGTGTCCAGCTTTAACCCATTTCTTGTTAATTATGTACAGAAGTAAAGTGATATAAGTTAAGTTGGGAAAGCTCCGATTTCTTTACATTTGGATAAAGCAACACAAGCATGGGAAAATATTGGACTACAAAATCACCTACCTTGCTCATTTTCCAATATTATTCTTTAGAGGAAGAAGATCTGATCTATCACAGGAATATTTTAATTGAACACATACTAATCAAAATTCCAAGTGATTGGTTAAGGCTTTTTTCCTTCATTATGTTTGTCAAATCCAATTGTTCCCTCTCAGTGTAACTATTCTGCTCCCGACAACAGATATTATGACCAGGCATTCACATGTACATGTTTGAATGAATGTTTCTGCAGAATATATCTGCCTTCCTTGCAAACCAAAGATCTGACCAAGAGCTCACCTAGGGCCTACCCTAAGATTATTATTGAGTTCTCTTGTGTGTGTACATCTGTGAGTGTATATATAAACATCCATGTGCAAAATGAAGGGTAAAACCTCTGCATAGAAAATTAGACTGAAATCACATCATCAAAATCACCCATTTAGGAGCCAGCATTTGACAGCATGATTATATGCCACTTGAAGGGGGAAATGAAAGTAGTTTTCCTCTCATATGCCTCTTGCTTCTATTTATTCCTCCACCCACCATGAAAAACAGGCTGTAAAAACCTTCCTATAATGTTTCTAAAGTCTTCTCCAACACTTCAGAAGGTTATGGTGGGGAGAGAATTAAATCTCCTCACTTTTCAACTATCTGATGAACTGGGCTATGATCCACCTGATAATAAAGTTGTTAATTTAAGATGCCAGAAACTCCATTGTTTTAGTGTAAAAGACAGACCCACTGTTTACCAGATGACAAAAAGTAAAGATAAAAAGGATTGAATGGAATAATATAACATTTTAAGGCAGTGGAAACTGCAGGCTGGAGAATGGATAGAGTCTGGCCATAACTTTGAGAAGGGAAAGAAAATTCCCTTTCTTTTAGGAAAAAAAAACCCTTTCTTATAGAAACCCCTTACCACAAAAACATTTCAACTGAAGGGCTGACCATGTAGTACAGACAGATAAGCAGGCAAAACATGGAGAGAAGTCAAACATGTAGTCCTCTATCTACTAAAACAAGATAGTTCTGGAAGAGTTGTATAAGTAAAAACCTTGTGTATCAAAATCTGCCGTGATATTATGTGGAACAAACCATTGGAGATATACTCCCCTGCTTATTTATTTGGTTGGATTATGAGAATAAAGTTGGATCCAGGAGACAAATTGCATCAAATCTCAGCTCTTCTCTTTTTGAGCCTGACTCTGCACTCATACAGTCTCTGGCTACTCCCTAAATACATGTATTAGAAAGCTGCTTTGTTTGTAGAAAAGAGATCTATAAATGGCTATTAGATGTGATTAGATGGAAGATTCACCTGTTGAGCTTCCATATGTGACTCCTAGCCAGAATTCACAAAAGAAAAGATTTCAGTTTCCCCAGTTGACAGCTTGTACCAGACAAGGGGCAAGCACTAATGGTTAGTTATCTAACATTTGCATTATTTTTGCAGCATTATTAATGTGCCTGTGTTATACTAAATGTAATAAGAAAGGAATGTAAGGAGTAAGAAAGAAATGTAAGGGATTTACAGATTAAAACAATTTTTGGAATATGAGGGGAAGACAGTAGAAGGGAGGCAGTCAGTAAAGGATGTTTGTTGCTTCATTTTTTAAAAAATATTGGGCTTAATTACAGTATAATACTTTTCTCAGCTTGACACTATTTATGGTGGGACTGAAACTCCCACAATTGATTATGCTGTCTGGGAACTTCTCCTCCTCTGTGCTCTTATCTTTTCTGTAGAATAACTCGATGAAAATGTACATCCTAATCTGAGCGTTACTTGCACCCACAATGGGAAATCTAAGAAAGTAAAAAGAGGGCAATATAGCTAGGAAGCTCCAGAGAGTGTTCTTGAGAAACAGAGTGTAGAAAAACAATGTTGAAAGGGACCTTTGGGGTCTTCTAGTCCAACCTCCCCCCTCCCTCAAAGAGGAGACCCTGTATCATTGGGGACAAATGGCTGTTCAATCTCTGAAAAACCTCCAGTATTGGAGCACCCACAATGTCTGGAGACAAGTTGTTCTACTGATGAATTGTTCTCAGTGTCAGAATTTTTTTCTTTATTTCCAGATTGGATCTCTCTTTGGTAAGTTTCAATCCATTGCTTCTAGCTGGGAGAGGCCTCGGACAATTTGCCTTTTTCACAGTAACCAGCTCCTGAGTCAATATTTATATTGGGAAATCCTCTATAACCCCAAGATCTTTTCCTGATTAGTTACAGACAGCTTAGAGACCATTAGAGAATCATGAAGGTTTACTGTCACTAAAGTAAATCACTTGGAAATTTCAATTTAATTGTATTTATTATTTGGTTGACCATTCACTCAGTTTAAAGAAATATAAATTTGGTTTCTATTACCTTGAATAATTTTGTATCACCCAGAAATCAGGCCAGCATTTTCCTCACCCTTAAATCAAGATTTTTATGAATAGATGGGAAAGTGTTAGTTCCAACATATACCCTTCAAAGAGTCCATTTTTTATTTCCTTCCATTAAGAAAATTGTCTATTTATTCCTCCGCTTTGCTTTCTGTTTTTAATAATCATATTTAAGTAAGTACAATGGACAGTAACACACAGTTCTCTTTCAAGATATCAGAGACTGCAATTAATAACAATGCCATTAGTTCTTCTGGGTATTATATAAAAAGAAATTTTCAAGTACAGAGATTTTTGAGAAGATAATGGGTATTCCCTCATTCCCAGAAAACAGAAACCTAATGTTTATGAGTAAATGAAATCTTTTCTGTACAGTAAATGATTTTACGGGACTTTTATGGAAAAACTACAATAAACACACTTTAAATCTTAGCATTAAAGGAAAGTGAATCACTTTGTTGATTTTTTTAAAGAGATCTAGATAAGCACCACATTAAAAATCTCAGCAAGTAAACTTTCCATGTTTTATTTTTTACTAAACTCCTTCTTTTTTAAAAAAAATACTTCATTTAGTCAGGAAATTAACAACTGCAATAAATCCCACCCCCATACTTTTCTTAATATTTCACTGATTTTATCCTTTTACATTAAAGTGGCACCTGCCACTCAATAATACCCAGCCTCATTATCTTGCAGTAATATTAGTCCCCTTTTGCAGGCACAAACTGAGATACAATATTGAATAACTTATTTAAAGTAATCCAGGGATCATAGAGTCTGTTTACAGATTATTATTAACAGAAAGATTTAGCTCTGATTCAATACTTGTAGCTGAAACTGGTTCCATGACTACCTTGGAGAATAAGGGAAAGGAGCCACATCCAGGCTGGAGGTCTGTACAATAAAGGTAGGAGAGACATTTGTTTAGTTTGAATTTGAATCTAAATTTATTTCATATTTTCAAATTGGTACAAAACCAAAAATGCAGTTATCACAGGAAAATCATTTTCTCCAAACTATAGCAATATAGTTATCAACAATAATTAAGAAAAGTTTATTAAAATTATTGATGTTGAATCAAATGCCATGGTTAAACCCATGGTTAAACCATGGCTTAAACCCATGGTTTAAGAACCCTGGTGACACAGTTGTTAGAATGAAGTATTGCAGGCAAACTCTTCCCATAGCTAAGAGTTTGATTGTGATGGGGCTCAAGATTGACTCAGCCTTTCATCCTTCCAAAGTTGGTAATATGAGGGCTCAGATTGTTGGGGGCAATATTCTGACAATTGTAAACCATCCAGAGAGTGCTGTAAAATACTATAGGTTGTTATATAAATCTAAGTGTTATTGCTATTTATTTAGATTCAGTTGTATAATAGAAATAGGCATGGTGCAAAGTAATAAAATACAGTATTACAGTATCCCTACAAGCTGTTCAGTAATCTTCCTGACAAATAGAAAACTTCAGACTGGGGTAACAATTGTCAAAAATGGCCAGATCCAAATGAAGGCATCCACAGACTCCCCCAAAGCTGTTGGCAACAAATCCTCCTGCGAGGTATTGTTGACAATCTCCAGCCAGTGAAACATACTCAACCCAGCTCCATACAGGAACCAAGAGGGGCATGCATCAAGCCCATCAATGGCAGAGGTTGTCTTAAGGAATATCCTGTCCATCAGAAACCATAGGCCAGATACTGTGGCAAATGTGTCCAATCATCACATTGGTCATGTTATTTCGCCCACTCCAACAAGGGACAATCTTGTCCAAAACATTTCTTCTAAGCAACTGTCAGACTTTATTGTTTGTTTGTTATTATTTCATTATTTTTAGACCACCCATGTGCCTCAGGGAGGGACTCTTGATTTTCCTCCAGCTTCAGTCATGGATGTGCTTTATTGATAAATACAGAACAGAAATTCCTTTGAAAGGATTTTTTTTTTTTAGCAATTGTGCATTGGAGGGAGAGCCAGCAAATCTGGTAGTGTTTGCTGAAGAAACATCCAGAGAAGATGAAAATTTGCACAGTTGGTTCGTCTACAGGGCCATGTGTCTAGGGCTGTGTTTCTCAACCATAGCAATTTTCAGATGTGTGGACTTTAATCCCCAGAATTCCCCATCCATCATGCTGGCTAGAAAATTCTTAGAATTGAAATCCACACATTTTAAAGTTGCCAGAGTTGAGAAGCAATTGTCTAGGAGCTTGTATTAATTGATAGCTCCCATTAGAAAACAGCAGTAGCAGCATCATAAAATATAATCATAGTTTTGAGAGAAATAAGACAAGTTGATTGATTAAATATTCTTAAAATAACTGTAGTCTTCTAATAATTAAAGGAATATTCCAAGTGTGTGTGTGGATGACTTTGAGTCATTGCTGACTCCTGGCAATTGTCTGGAAAAGTCCACAGTTTTCTTGACAATATTTTAGAAGTAGTTTACTGTTGCCTCCTTTCTAGGATTGAGAGAGAATGACTGGCCCAAGGTCACCCAGTTGGTATTGTGCCTAAGATGGGACTAGAACTCTCCATCTCTGTGTTTTAGCCTGGTGCCTTAACCTCTACACCAAATTACAACATTAACATTGTTGTAAATGACTTTTTGTGTTGAAATCACCATATGAGCTTCTCATAGAGTGCAAAAAGAAAAGTCAACCACTTTCTCATATTTCTAACAGATGGATAGTAACCTAGCCAAGCAGACAAAGTGAAAGGAGATTATTCCGTGAGTTTCCTAAATAATATTGGCCACTAATCCAATATTGAACCGTGAAATTAGCATGCCAAAAGGCTAATGGGCAATAGCCACTCAATGGTGTTGATACCCCAGTCCATACCAAAGTAGCTTTTAAGATAACATAGCTTCATTGGAAAGTTGCTCATTGTCCATAAAATAGTGAATCTTTTCAGAAACACTTGCAAAAATGTTCCATGAAGTTAATCCGTGAGTGTATTTTGTAAATACTAATTAGCACCATCCCAACTAACTTTACATTTTCTCTTCATCATTTTAAAAGCTTCATGGCAAATTTCCTTAAATGAGGATTTAAAAAAAAATGTAGAAAGTTTGAAATAATGAAATAAAATAAATTGGTGCTAGAAAGTTACCAGGAAGCAGAAACTAGTTTGGTCTAGTGGTTAAAATGCTGACAAGAAACCAGGAGATGGAGAGTTCTAGTCTGCTTCAGGCATGAAATCCAGCTGGGTGACCTCAGGATTCATTCTCTCTCAACCCAACTCTCCTCACAGTGAGGAAAACTGGAGAAGGAGGAAATATTAGTTGTGTTTGACACTTTGAGTTATTTATAAAATAATAAAGGTGGGAAATAAATAAACAAACAAATAAATAAATAAATAAACAAACAAACAAACAAATAAATAAATAAATAAATAAATTTGATGAGGTAATGAGAAGAGGAACAGGCAGTATTTGCTGTTAATGAAGAACCCTATGTGTTTGGGGATATGTATATAAAATTCAGACATGATTTATATAATCATTTTTTAAAACATAGAATCGAAGTTGATGACCCAGATTTAACATATTTATAAAAATGAGAGAAACTGTAAGCGTTCATAATATGAAGAATGATTGCAGTGGAAATGTATGCTGATTTTAGATATTAAATACAATTACACTCTAAAATGAGCCTGGGTGAAACTTGGTTTAGCAGGTCATCCCCTTTAAGAAATTAGAAAGTTCCCTTCAATTTTCGAGTGAATGCAGTAAGCCATTACATTTCAATCTAATTAGAACTGTTATTGGTACTGGTATTGCAACTAATTAGAACTGTAATTAGTTTTAACTATGGATTAGGGAAATTGTATAATCATAAAATGAAAGCATTGGAAAATGCCATGTAATCCAATCTCCTGAAAGTGCAGGAATTCACTCCTAGAGCCTTCTAACAGGTGGCCATCCAGCTTCGGTCTAAGCATTTCCAGTGAGAGAGAATCTACTGTCTCCTTGAGGCAATCTCTTCTGTTGTTGAACAGTTCTAATTGCCATCTAATTATAATTTTAATGGAACAGAAGTAAAACATGCTAAATACTTAAATCAAAATGCTTAATAGATTTAGATAAAACTTTAATTTAAATCTAAATTAAGCCAAACATTTAAGTTTCAGCCTGGTCCTCTTGTGATGGGTCCCCAAGCATACAAGGTCAAAATAGATGGCCATTCATGTGTTAAACTATGCAGTCATGAATTACTTCAGTGAAAGATGACATGCTTCTCTATTCCTGAGATATTTTTTTCCTTCCGATCTTCTGGCCCTTGTCCAGAGGGTGCATCCTCTGCAGATGAACTCCACAGTGGTAGCACTGGCTTCCTCTTAGAAATACTGTTTCCTGTAATGCCATTCAGGACATAGAAGGAATTAAATTTACAGTCATCATTTAAAAAAAGTCAGCTTCTTCAATCTCTCACTAAATGACCCCAAGCTTTCTGTAGGCCTATAAAGGAGAAATCTGTCTGGCTTTCCCTCAAAGGCCCTGTATTACAGTTCGTTAGCACAGAGGAAGCAGTAATGAATTTCTTGATGGACATCACCACAGGACTAGCTGAAGCTGAGCCATCAGCTAAGCCATCATGCCAAAAGGATGAGTGACAGTGAGTCAGGGGAGGCCAACAAAGCGATCATGTTCAAAAGTTCCAACAAAGCTCCAATGGGATGTAATTAAAAATGATTAAGCTTCCCCCGCCTTCAGTGCTAGGTGATGTCACATAAATTCTTTCCTAACAAGTCCCAGGCTACCTTTGCTTGAGCTACACAGTTCACAGGGGTTCCAGGAAGGAATTAAAGACAGGTTTGTGTTCATTTCTTAAGGAGGCAATAAAGTTTCTGCAAAGCCCTCTTGATGGTCAGAGGTCAGCAGCAGAGTATGGATTTTTATTTAAGCTTCTTATTACCAAAGGCAAAGGGTGGGCTATGTTAATCTCTTTGGACTTTTTCTTAGAGGAATGAGTGTATCTTTCTGGCCACAGGAGAATGGAGCATAGAACCTGAGTCCCGAAGCTGACAGGGGGGCCAGACTCAAAACCCCAACTGAGGTATAGGGAATATCAGGGCAGCGCTCTCACTTACCTCATAAACAACATCAGACACCCCAGGGTACCATCTCTCAGAGCTGTCATACAATCTGCATAGCACCTTTCATAACATCAACAGTAAAGATCAGGCTCAGAGCAGCCTACTTTACCAGTTAGAGTCACATCAAAGTAACAAAGAGGAAATGTTTCTTAGGAGATTTAAATGAATGAGGATTGTTGACTCTTCCTTCTTGTTGTGAAGTCCTTGAACAATGCAATTAAATGGCTATATTTGTTGAAAAAGCTAGACTTAAAGATGAAATATTTACAAAGTTTCTTTCTGTCACAGAATATTTTTTTGTTAAAATGTGCAGAAAATTTGGAGGATGGTTGTTTCACTTCTATTATCTGCTAATGTATTATTACAGCTATATATTGTAGCATGTTTGGAAATTATGCTTTCAAAAGGTACTTTCCCTGCCAAGACAATAAAAGTTGTTCCCCATGTTTCCAATGACTTCTCCAATAATTCTTAAATTCATGCAAACTGGCCTCTACACAGCCTGGTGGAACTTGTTACATGTGTGAAAACTATGGCTATCAAAGAAATGTTTCTGGCAAAGCCAATTAACACTTTCAACTGTTTAAGTCTGGAAGTTAAGTTCCTTTTGCCAACCTGCCTGCCCTGTGTGTCAAAGTGGTCAAAATATTAATAAATAACCCCTGTTCTTGAAGGCGTCTAAGACCTTTAAAATCATTGACATCGTGCTTATATGAGAGATACTGAATGCATCTGAGAATTACTGTAAATGACTGCATCAAATGAAAGCTGGCAATTTCACCAAGAATCAGTCTGAAAAAATGCAGGATTGGTAGAAATGCAGTAATGGAACCGTTTCATCTTATCATCTTGTTGGTTTTCTTCTCCCTGCCATTATTCCTATCAGGTTATATGTCATTTGGCTTGTTGAATCTTCATCAAGTTGTCCTGTGTAGTTCTTACCAATTCATCTAGTTTAGGAAATACTAAGGTTACCTAACAGCATCAGAGGCCAAGTTAAATCCTAACCATTTTAGCTGATGGCTACATCCTTTTTCCCTTTTTCTTTGTTTAATGCAAAAAATGAAGTGTATTTCAGAATATTTGAACATCAACATGAAAGTACAATATGGATAAAAATTATTGCACCTATATTATGTGGCAATTATTCAAGTTTTTAAAACAGTTCTATTCCACATTACCCTCTGTTTGTTAGATTTCAATCTTGAAAACACAACTCAGCATGGAACTGAGTTCACATCCTCCAAAACAACTAAAATCAACTCACAGTGTAAACACACACAGAGCTGTAAAATCACCTACTAGAAGTACTGGCATTATCCTTCATATCTTATGGCTACATCATTTTTCAAATGTCTCCATTGTTCTTTTCTCTCTCCTACAGCTCTCATATCAGACAGAAGTAGTTGTTTCCATTCCCTATATCCTAGTGTTCCAGTTTACTCTCCCACAAGCAAGACTGCTACCCTAATGTAATCCTGTCTCACTCTATATTATATTTTCTACCTCAATTAATGCTTTTAATTCAGTCAAATTTTAAAAAAATAAAACTTCAATTCTACAATAGGAAGTTGTTTTTAAAAGAAAATATTAACATTAGTCAGAACTGAAGGTGCTTCTTGGATGAGGAATGAAATGTTTTCAGGGAAAAAAATTAAGAAAGTCTAGCTGCCTTTTGAAAAGCACCTTTGGGGCAACCATAACCTACATCAGGGCTGTCAAACCCCCGACCCATAGGCCGGATGCAACACAAACTGGCTATGCCCACACCCGGTGTAGTGAAAGGGGGGAAGTCTTGATTGTCATGTGATGCCACTATGATGACGTGAGTTTGACACCCCTGACATAGATGATTGAGCATCTCCATAAATACTAGCTAGATTTAAGTAGAAAAAGGGTTTGGATTTATCTATGTTTCAAATATCACTTTTCCTTCATTTAATTTTAAATAACAATTATTTTTGCAGGGTTTGTTTTATGGTGTTTTAGATATAGTATACATATATATTATCTTGGAATTAGCACACCTGTGAATTTCAGTATGTGCCCATTTCTATTTGAATAAAAATAACTTTTCTCTATAAAATCTCATATAAATACAATGCAATTCACATTGTGAAATTATTAGTCAGAAATCTTATATTAACCTTTTTTAAAATTCAGGGTTTTTCATTCCTATGGGTAGGGATGAAGAGGTAATCATATTTGTTCTATATGTAAATGGTTGACTCCAAATCTACAAATCTGATTGGCTAAGAAAACTAAGCATTGGATTCACTAGGAAACAATCCAAAGAGCTCGCCTGAAAAGGCGGCAAATTTAAGAATGCCATAGGCATACAAGCAGGCAGGCCAGCTGTTATAAAAGGTGCCTCGGCTGCCACAAATGTTCCTGTTACTGACTGAGGTTGTAAATAAAGCTTTTTGTTGTTGGAACCGTTAAACCTCTGTGGTTTTCCTCGAACAAAACACTGGCAACGGACGGAGGGATATCCTGACAACGAATAACTGCCACGCGTGATAAGAAGCCCAGACGCCAGTCAGAGATGGCCTGGAAACAAACACACGCCGCACCTTAATCCTAATGAAGAGGATTGGGAGTCATATACAGATTGTTCCAAATGTATCTGGAGAGCAATGAAATGGAAGACATTTAGGAGCAAACGCAAGCGAGCTGTTTCTCTAACACTGCGACCAACGGGTGGTTCAAGATGGCAAAGGCCATTGCGAAGCCGAGACGTTAACAATAACGTGGCCAGAATTGCAAAGAATTCTCAAGCCACTACGCTCCGGTGGTGTGTCAATCTCTAATATAAGCGACACGAATTTTTACCGAGAGACCAGAGAGAGGGAGAGACGTCGACCGATTTCGTTGCTGCTTTGAGGCAAAAGGGGGTGAGTGTGATTGCCTGAACATACGATGAAGTGATTGAGAGATCGCGCTGGTGTTGGGGCTAAAAGACTTTCTAATCACAGAGTAAATTACTCAACAAGCCCAACAATCACCATGACCAGAAGCCATTGCGGAGCCATTGGCCGCCGAACCGCGAGAAATCAGTGGTCACAATGAAGAAGATGAACACACACAGTGAAGAAACAACCCCAGCCAAAGACAGAAGAGCAGCCTACCACCACCTCCCACATGAAGAGTCGGGAGAGGGCAATCGAAATCGATGCGAAGAAGACGATGAGATCCCACCGTTTATTCGCGAACAAAAAGATGCGCCGATAAGAAGGAATTGGCGGGAATGCGCCGGCGTTTGCGGAGGAAACCATGCCCGAGCCGAGTGCAGATTTTTCGACGCTATCTGCAGGCATTGCAAGAAACTAAGGCATATCGAAAGGTCTGAGAAACAGAGAAGCTATAGCCCCTACGAGGACGCCGAAATTCCCCATACACAAGCTGAGCCTAAACGAGCTGAGAGAAAGTTGGCAACAAGAGAAACGAGAGCCAATACACACAAACTGTCACTTTAGTAGGAGCGCTCAGACGGAGAGTGGGAAGAAGGTTAAAATTACTGTAAAATCGAAGGCGAAAGCCTGCAAGATGGGAAGTGGACTCAGGGTCCTTCCTTCTATGGTATCCTGGGGACACAATAAAACAGCTAGTCCCAGACATTCCAAAAACGAACAATTACCAAAAAGCAGCACCTCTTTGAATCCTCAAAGACTACCAGGGAAACCGAACTCCCTGTAGTGCGCGCATGGGACATTTTGGGTCGCCTAATAAACAAACCATTCATAAATTGCTGCCGCTGAAACTTATAGGATCCGGGAAAAAACCCGAAACAGAGAGGCCTCCTGGGCATCGAATGGTCTCGCGCCATTGGGCATCGGAATGACCCAGGACTCGATCGAGTGACTACAAACCGGGCTGGGCAAGACGACCTCATCCGTGAATTCTCTGCAGGTAATTGTTTTGACTGATCCGGCTCACTGGCAAGTATCGGGGGAAAATCCCATTTCTTTTTAGTCTTAGACCCCAAATAGCCCCACGAGAATAAAAGCCAGGCAGTTCCCTTTGCCACTAAAGGAACAATAGATTGAGGAAACAAGCTAGACAAACTAATAGCCCAGGGGGCTAGAACCTGTGGACCATGCCAAGTGGGAAACGCCTATTGTCACCACCCATAAAAACCTGACGGTTCCATTTAGAATCTGTCGGTGACTATAAGGCTACCCTGAACCATGCTTACAACCAACGCATACCCGGTGCCGTAGTCCAGCATTTGCCTTCACTCTTGGAAAGGGCAAAGTTGCGTCCTAAATACTACATGAGCTTGGCAAAGCCATAATCAAGAGATCCACACTCGCCCAGTTGTCCCAGATCATGCAGTGAAGCACAAGAGACTACTGATAGTCAACCCATCAAGGGGTGCATTCACATCCTATGTCACCTCGACTCCAATTTGGAGTAAGCATGGCCCAGGCGTTTTCCAGAGTTTGACTGACGCCTCCTAAATGCATAACAAGGAGTCATTCCCTATTTTCACGATGTTTCCTAAATCTAAGGCAGAGACGAAACTCAATTTAAGAAACAGACTCAAAAGAAGCTATTAACAAATTTTTAGGGAATTCTGGCCTCAAAGGTAAAAAAAAGAAAAAGTTGCTGCCTAATAAGAATAGCGTCGAATTCCTGGGCTATTCAAATTAGTAACGTGCTGAAGGCTAGTGATCTCTCGCTACAGAACTCAAAAAACGACTCAACAGCAATATCACGAGAAGCACCTGAACTCTCCAAGGAACAAAACCGAGACTACCAAGATTTTTCAGAAACTTAATATTACATATTCTATCTATCTGATGTCTTCCTGCCAACAAGGCCTACTATAGCAAGAACCGTTCTGCACGTCTGTTAGAAAGAAGGCAAACTGGACTTGGCGGTCACATAAGTAAAAATAGCTTTCCAAAAAATAATCATTAACAGTGGTTTGCTAACACTCACACAAACGTTCTCATCCAATTTTAGCAACACACTGCACATTAGAGGACCTGCGACGCCTCACCATACGTAAGTAGGTGCCATTTCCCTCGCCACGAGAGAGTGCTGATGCAGACCAGCTCCGACATGTGTCGAGCAATTATTCTTTCGTAGGACTCTATCCAAATCCTGTAACCGGCTACGCGTAAGTTTCTCATCGCGCGTACGTCGGCATAGCCCTACTAAGCAAGTAGCTCGCTGGAGTTAAATCGCAGTATTTCCCACGAGCAATTCACTCTATCGCCTCGTACCGGCGCCCCTCATCGGACGGATATACACATCATAACGCCGAATCTATCCCCATACCGCTCATATTGGGGATCCCTCTGAGTGCGGGAAACAAGCCAACGCCTAATTCGATACTGGTCCCCAAGAATGACTAGATTGGTCAGATTCCTAGCAGGCCTATTCCTACACTCTTTGACACATCGCCCAGGGAAACAAATCTCCATTCGGACGCTTTGAGCAGAGCACCCTTACAGCAACTGATTGAAGACCCAAGTCTGTCACGGGCAGCGCCTGGGCACTGCAGCAAGTGGACAAACACTTACAATTGAGACTTGCCATGCCGATACTACCCATTTCACGCTCGTATTGCTCTCTCAGTGAGCCCTCTCGCAAAGCATATATACACATTGACTAGCACCCTGCATTCTTAGCTCGTAGCCGTAAAGGCTGATCTGTCCGGAGAAACTAAAAACGAAAGCTTTAAACCTTCCGGTCCAGACAGACTGAACTTTTCGATTTTCAAAAGGGGTGTTTGTTGTGGGGTGATCGGGTGGTCATTCCAACCAAATTACAACCCCCAAGGGTACCTTAGGTTGTTACATGAAGGGCATCCGGGAATAGTTAAGATGAAAAGCTCTTGCCCAGGAAAGTTATGTGTTGGTGGGATAGCCGGGTATTGATAAGGAACAATAGAAGTATTTTTGGGTAAGCTCGTGCAACAAATGCCAGGGAATTAGGGACCGTTCCCCACCAAAAGCACCCGTTAAGGGACTGGGAAACCCCTCGGAGGACCTTGGGTTCAAGAATTCACATTGACTTTCGCGGGTCCTACCAAGGGACATACCTTTCTGATTGTTCGTTTGATCCTACTCTAATTGGCTTTGAAGTAAAGTTATGCCATCAACGACAACCAGAAAACTGTAAGTGTAAAAAAACTGGACACCTTTTTGCCACCATGGTCTCACCGGACGTTTCTTGTCTCCGATAATACCCACAGCTAACAGCATACATTTGTATTGAGCAATACCTACCTCCCTAAGGTATAAGACATAGCCCTCAACCACGCCAGCCCAACCCGGTTGGTGCGAATGGCAGGCGTGAGGAAATGGCCGGTTTACTAAGGAAGGGTTAGAAAGGATATGGACGCCGGAGATGGTCTAACAGAAGAGTAAAACCGGTTTGCTCACACTTCAGCACATAACGCCCAGTACCATAACCCAATAAGTTCCCAAGCGAATTACTTATGGGGCGTAAGTTAAGATCACACGCTTGATAGGACTACACCCAAACTTTTACTCAGAAAACGCCCCCTGACTTCCTCTACTAGATTTAGACAATTCGAAATAGGCCAATTTGATACGCTAAAAAAATTGGCACAGGGAGACCGTGTATGGGCTACCTGGAGCAGATTACTCAAAATCACAGGCCCCCAAATCCTTACCGTTTAACGAGATGAGGATGGCAGGGAATGGAAGCGGCACATACTTTCCGGTCCCGGATTATTAGAAAGGAAAGCCACATGACATACCAACCATTCGCCAACCGAAAACACGCACGAATTCAAACATCGAGCACCGGTGGGGGGGGGAAAGCGAGAAGTACAGACCCCGATAATCAGATTAACGGGTTTAAAAACCAAAACCAATGACCAACACAACGTGCATTTGATATTCAAAGAGAGAGAGAGAGTCGTGAGTAAACTACTGCGTTTTCTCTGTGGACGCTGCTGACCAGCCGGTACATAAGTCAACAAACACCATAATAAGATCGGACACACAGACCCAGGCCTAGCTATCTCCGTGTGCACAGCGGACTACCTTGCGGCGAAACCTTGTGCGAAACATCACACGGATATCGGATCTCTCGGCAAAGAGCGTCCTCGCTCAGAAGATGAGTAACACCCATGTTGCGCAGAGTACGCGCGTCGCACTCGTACCTAGTGGGTTAAAAATGGCTGATCACCCTTCCCGAGACGGTTCCAGGTGTAGAAGGACCGGAAGAACAGGCAGAACCCATCCAACCGGTTCGAAGTCTTTCGCTAAGACATGAACCGCGGGCCAGGTCCAGTCCGAGCCTGGCAAAGCCCCACCTTAACCTGCGAGACTACGTCCACCACGTAGGACTGAAACTAAGAGGGAGGGTGTTCTATATGCGTAACATGTCTAGCGTTGACTCCAAATCTACAAATCTGATTGGGGTAAGAAAACTAAGCATTGGCGGATTGGTTCACTAGGATACCAATCCAAAGGAGCCTGCTGAAAGGCGGGCAAATTTTAAGGAAAATGCCATAGGCTACAAGCAGGCAGCCAGCCTGTATTAAAAGGGCTGTGCCTCGGCTGCAGCAATGTTCCTATTACTGACTGAGTGTAAATAAAGCCTTTTGTTGTTGGAACCCGGTCTACCTCGTGTGTTTTCCGAAGAAAACAATATTCATTTGAAGACAGTGTACCTCTGAACAGAAGGAAACATAAAATTTCTATCTTCAAGTGAATAGTATTCCAAATCTCTTTAGAACGGTACAAATACATCCTTGTTTGCAGAATTCAGTCAATGTATTCATTCAGTGTATGAAATGTCTCAAATCCATGCTTAGCAACTATGCGTACTTATACAATTCAGGTCTGATTAACTGGAATAATTTATTGCACTTGGAAAATATTGTGAACTCTAATCTATTTGGCGGGCCAGATCAACTAATTCAATCTACTGGATTCAAATCAATTCATGAATTTTATTCTAAAAAAAAAATCATATACAAATCTCATCAAGTTTTCAAATCAGTTTGGAAGTTCAAATTTGAATATCCAACATGGTAAATTGATTCATCTGGAGGGGATGATCTTATTGTCTTTAAACTGAATCTCTATCTTCATCAGTCATAAAACTTCCCTATTTGATTTGCTTGTACGAATGTGGATGTGTTTATGTGAATGTGAATCACACAGCCATACATATATGTGCATTTAGTAAATTCCCTTATTATCATCCTGGAGAAAATGTGGTCACTAATAGTCAACACAGAGTTAATGACACATATTTAATTAATGGCACTTGTTGGAAAGTTTCCACCAACTTTTTTTAGTTTTTTTTTTATAGTAGTTGTATTCAGTTGTGGGATTCAATTTTTTTCATTACAGGTTGTGTGGGCATAGCTTGGTGGGAGTGGCAAGGGAAATATACTGAAAAATCTCCAGTCAGAGGTGGCATTTGCCGGTTCTCCAAACTTCTCAAAATTTCTGCTACCGGTTCTCCAGAACTGGTCAGAACCTGCTGAATACTATCTCTGGTTGTATTCCTGTGTTCCAACATACATACATTGAACAACTAAACAAGTCTATTCTGCAAGTTACTGTTTTATTTGCTGCAAAATTATATTTCTTATTTCCTGGCATTCCTAACACTCCCTCCCTCACACATATATGCACAAGGCTAATACTTGCTCTTGAATTGCTGGAATTTGATAGTGCTCTGCAAAGTTATGACAGTAAATTATGAAATACGACTGCTAGACTTTCGTCTGGCATTATCATTTCAGACAGTAGCTAATTAGCAGAGAATGTCTGCATAAGCTCCGAGATCAGGATAACCACGCATTTCCAAATTCAGATGAACCCTTGACTTGACAGTATTTAGAGGTCAGAGTTCTAAGAAATCAGAATCAGAATTTCTCATTAACTTAAAACATGCAGAGATGGCAAACTTTGTGTAAGCACTTTTAAAGAGCATACATAGAATTATACCATCCTTTGTGGTTGATGACTGTGGCAAAACTGAAGAAAGAATGACGTTCTCCAAGCATCTTTTTCTTGCCTTCCTTGAAATGCACTTAGTCTTCAGTTGACAGGCTGCATCTCCACTTTGTCAAGCAGTACTTGCACAGGCTTAAGAGAGGACATCTCATACGATCATTTAATCCGAGAATAGCCATTGAGCCCATGTCAACTGATGTGTAGAATACATTGCCTCAAATCTTGGAAAGCTGCCTTCAGTCAACAATAATGGAAAAGCTAGATGGATCAATGAACTACCTTGGTTTAAAGTTTCTTCCCATGTTAAAATAATGCCAACTAACCCAGACTGATGATGCTGTTTGCAGAATTTTTAAAAAATATTATTTTTACTTTATTTATAGTTTAAGCCCATGTCACACCGGCCAACGGATGCAAAAAGGACACAACGGACGAGCAAAATGTTCCATCCGTTGTTAT
>BHFT01000118.1:0-18271 GCA_004320025.1 Laticauda laticaudata | reverse complement strand
GCCCCTTTTGAGAGCGGATAACAACGGATGGAAAATTTTGCTCGTCCGCTGTGTCCTTTTTGCATCCGTTGGGCGGTGTGACATGGGCTTAAGGTTCTGCTTCTCTTGAGCTAATAAGAATATTGTGTTCATCTGCTATTTAATTATTTGTGACATTGCTACCATTCATGAAGTGAATCTAGATTTTATAGGTATTATTTCCCTTATATTGCCAGCCAAAAGGCTCTAACATAATTAGATCCAGAAGGGCAGGGACATTGTGTGTTGTGCAATAGTTGGTTGGTGATCATTCGTTGAAATTTGGCTGTGGGCCTGAAAATTATGTTCCTTTTGCTTTGGCATTTTCTTTTTTTCTGTTTCCTACACACCAACTTGCCTACTGTCCCTTCCTAATGTTTCCTTTTTATTCGTATCCATTTCATGTATTAATAATCATGTTTATACTTATATCTGTTATCTGATACATGCTTGACAAATAAATAAATAAAATAAATACTTCTCTCTTCATTCCTATTAGGATCAGAGCCTCCCCACTATAAGCAGAGTTGGTTTCAAAAGCAATTCCTATATTCTGGTCAAATTTATATAATGAATTTTAAGAGTTATGTAACTATATGACTAAATGTTAATACAGTTTATGAAGTTTTTGTAGTTTAGAAATATACAAAAAAAAAATTAAAACCTCTTTCTTTTATCTCCCAAACACTTGTACATGTTTAAGTTAGCGTGTTAACATTTAATATCGATTAATGCCTTAGTTTCCATCTTATTTGTAAACTCTCTTGCAGAGTTTTATTCATTTGATGCGAACTTAGGATTCTAGGTTTGCCTATTTGGAATTTAATTTTCTCAATTCTGCCCCATTTTTTCTTCTCCTATTGTATGTTTTAAAATGAAGGGTGTTCTGTTCTGAGAAGAAAGGTACGCGAGACCGGTGTTCCAACAAACAGCTCTTTATTATAACAACTCAATAACTTGTAACAGAACATTTGCCGAAGCTGCGGCAGCCCTTTTTATAGCAGCTGTTCGTGGCTTGTGGCCAATGACAATTCTTTAAGATTTCCCGCCGTCAGGTGGGCCAATTGCAATGGTACTTTATTATCCAATCCTATTGCAGCCTGTTCAGCCAATCAGATTTAGGTATTTGGAGTATTCTAATTTCTATACACAACGAAGGGTATTTGTCTGTGGTTTTGTGTATAATTCACCTAATATTTGAACACAATGAAATATGAGACAAGTTGCAGCCATCCAAACTAGGATTCAAAAATGCTTGGTCTTCCACCTCTAAAGCCCATGTCACACCACCCAACGGATGCAAAAAGGACACAGCGGACGAGCAAAATGTTCCATGTTTGTATCCCTCTCAAACAGGGGCAAATACTTGCATAAACAGAGCGGATAACACAGATCGGGGAGACCGAGGGCAGATGCAGAGCGGATGCGGAACGGAAGCCCAGTGGATGAAGCAGATTGGAGCGGATGCACATACCGCAGGGCTTCCGGGGGTCTCAGCAAAGCGACGCGGAACGGTGATATAGCGGATGCAGAGCGGATGCACAGCGAATGAAGTGGATGCAGAGCGGATGCAGAGCGGATGCACAGCGGAAACCTAATGGATGCCGAGCGTAAATTGCACATGCGGGAGCATGCATTGCGTCAGCCCGCGGATATAACAGAAGCAGCTTGGAAGCAGTCGCCATTCAGAGGAAAGACCTGCTGCCGGACGGATTGGCTTCCTTGCCGGTCCTGCCTGCATTGTCTGCCTCAGCCTCGCTGCCAGCCTTGCTGCCAGCTCCCTGCCAGCTTTGCTGCCAAGCCTGCCTTCAAGCCTTGCTGCCAGCAGTCTTCCTGCCAGCCTTGCTGCCTACCTTTTGCAGTCTTGTGCGCCGCTTGCCAGCCTTCCTGCCAACGCCTTGGTGCCTGCTCCCTGCCAGCCTTGTTGCCATCTGCCCCTGGCAGCCTTCCTGCAGCCTGGTGCCTGCCATGCCTGCCAGCCTTCCTGCCACGCCTTGGTGCCTGCCTCCCTGCCAGCTTCTTGCACGCGTCCTGTTCCAGGTGCCGCCTCACCTTGCCAGCCACAACCCAAACACTCGGAACCGCACAGCAAGCCTCAGCCATCTAGCCTGCCAGCCCTGCAAGAGGGACAGGGCTACCATACGCCCCCTGGCCTACTTGGTCTCCTGGGGCTTCTGCAAGCATGGGCTCCACCTTCTGGGCGGCTCGGGACTTCTGCTGCTTCTGCTTTGGAAGGAAGCGTGATGACAAAGCACTGCCCACGCACAGGCACACTTTCCACAGCACCATAGAGACCCTTCACCCGAGAACTCGAGCGACCTAAAGAGAGTGCCGAGAGACTCATTTTGTTTATAGCTTCTGTTAATAAAATTCTATTTTTGATTCATACACCCTTGCTTCATTTCTTTTTTAATAAAGTCTTGTGGAAACTTTAGAAATGTTCAGCCTTTCCAGCTTGTGGGATGGGTTAGATAGGCAGTGGATGGCAGGATACTTTGGGATGGGATTTAGCTGTGTGGATAGATAAACCTCAGTTGCAAGCATAGTGGACTGTGTGTCCACCTCCCCAGCTCCAACACCTTTGGCCCTTATTATCAATTAATAATGTCAATAATCATCCACACTTCAACACAACACAACATCTTTATTAAACCCCTGCTCATTATAGGCCACCCAAAATACATGGCCCTAATCTCATCCGGTGATATAGACAGGCTGAAGGAAATCCATTTAAAGCATCTACCATCTGTTCTTCCATCCACTGCTCCAGCTGGGGGTGCACCAAGGTCTCAGGAGGTTGCGCTGCTTCTTCCCATTCATTGCAGGCCTGTTGTGGCCATGCACATCCTCAGTGTCTATCACGTTTTGCCCTGCCTCCAATTCCCCGGCTTCCAGTCCCATTTCGCCTTGCTGACGGTCCACAAGCCTGTTCCTGTAACACTAGGTAGGTAGCGCGGTCGCATAAAATGTGCAGGTGCAGCAAAGCTTCCATTGATCCTCCTCACGTCTTGTCGCTATCTGCATGGTAGTGCGAAGTACCTGGAAACCTGTTGGCGTAGGTGCCAAAGGCCGTTGTCCACACCCGCCCTTGCCCTGGACATGCCTGTAGGTGAAGATCCTCTCTTTTATGGGTGAGGCGTGGAGGTGTAGGCTTTCATGAGGTAGGTTTGTGAGGGAGAAGGCGTCATCTCCACGATGAATTGGGCACATCTTGGCATGTTTTGGGCAGCGGGTCTGGATTGGGAAGCCCACAATGAGGTTGCGTTCCAGCCCCTCTTGAGGACACTGACGTCGTATACTCGGCTCTGAAGATGAGCGTACTTGCGTAGAAGCATCAGCATGTACACATGACTTGTATCAGCTCGACCATAGCGAAGAGGACGATGACTGACTAAGCCCTGAGTTGAAATAAGTGCGACGAGTTGGTTTGAGATTTGCAGCCACCATCGTTTTGCCATCATATGCTCCAACGGTCGGTTGGGGAAGTCATCGCTTCTGATACCACTGCTCTGCAAGTTTCTTTCACATCCTTCTTCAGATGGAGGTACTAGGAGACTCCTCCTCTGTATTCTTCGATGTATGACCTGCACCTGATGGTGTTGTGATGCCCTCCAGCCATACTGGCATGTTCCTTAAAGTGTCCCGGAGGGCCAGGTGACAGAGTGAGTGCCACTTAGCCCAGGGTCCAGGCTGGCGGGCAGAATCTGTGCTCTGCTTGGTCAAACCTGGTGTCAAGGCCACTGCACAACTTCGTCCAAACATTGCTGGAGGCATCCTCATGAAGTTCTGGAACGATCCGAGTGTCTTCGTTCCCTGAGCTCCCACCATCAAGCTTGTGTACCACGTTTCCGTACTTCTGCTCTTTTGGGAAGCACTTTCGGACCCAAGACTATTTTTGACTGCCTCTTTTCTTCTCGCAATAGAGTTCACAGAGCCTGCAGATGGCATGCCACTGTTGCACAACGATGGTGGCTGCCGAAAGACTTTGTTACAATCCACGTGGACATAACTGAATGCTGTGGAAGACCAAGAGTCAGACTGAAGGCTGCAGGTCTGCCACAGCTGGACTGCTTGTCTGAAAGTTAGAGACTGCAGATGGAGTTGCTCCCCCTTTTTATAGAAAATATAAGTTTCCGCTAGCATCCTCTAGGTATCCTCTTAGGCTCCTCTAGAATCCTTAATATCCAATGATAGGTCCCTACTGCGAACGTTTTTTCCATTTAAACCTTTTTCTGTGCTGTCATCCGTTCTGCATTCCATTCTGCATCGTTCTGCGTCCGTTCTGCGTCCGTCCGCTTCCTCTCTGCGTCCGGGCCGAATCGAGTTGCGCAAGATCGTAGCGGATGCTATCGATATAGCGATGCATAAACGGACGCATAACGGATGCGTAGCGGGTGCCTAGCGGATCGACAGAACGACGAACTGGATAATTTTCCGCGCAAAAGTTTGCGGCAGCCCCAAAATTTGGAGGGATGAAACGTCCATAAACGGAGATGCTGACTGATTAGAGAGGAAGCCAAATGGGGCGTGAAGTAACATCGTCGTTTTCCAAAGGATGCAACGCTTTTTTGTCCTATTTACATCGCTTTGCCATCGTTTTTGTTCGGTGTGAATCGGGCTATAAGTCTTCAATACTGTCTCTCTCTGATAGGTCTGGATTACTTTTATGTTGGCTGCTTATTTCTGCTCCTCAACTGAGATTAGGAACAAAAAACTAAATTCAGAAACATTACCACTAGAAAAACTGACAAGATCGTTGCCATGCCTTGATTCAAAGAAAAGACTAATTTTTACTTGCGTCTTGCATGGCCAGGACACAGTTACCAATGCCGACATCCCTGCACATGTATATTTACATTGCTCGACTATGCTGGAATTGCAGTGGAGGCCTGTTATCACAGGAAAGAGTGTCATAAAGGTGATTTTTTTTAAAATTAAAGGTTTGCCAGAATTTATGTTGCTGCCCTTTTTTTGTTACAATAATTTCTTTGCCATTTGTTCCATTCAATTTCCAGAACAGAACAAAAAGGTACACAAAAAGATTAAAAATAAGCAAGGTCTCAGGAGCCTTCGTGCGCAGAGAGTTTTGCCCCCAACCTCATCATGAGGACTTTTTAAATGTAGAATATATGTTACCTAGAGAAATGAGTAGTGTCAATCTGTATTTTGTTCTCCAGTATTCATCAGTACATATTTTTACATTAGTAGAACATATGTGTCATATTTCTCAATTAACAGTCAACAAAAGAGACTGTGAAAATAATTCACTGCCAGGAATATGCACTCTTGATCAGGACAATCTCTATTTACCAGTTGTAGACTTTATTCTTGTTACATTATTATTTAGGAAATCAGTGCACACACAAAATTTGAAACCTCTTCTATTGTAGATGGCAGAGCAGTCACACTACTCTAGATATCTATTAAGCATAAACATTTTAGAAATCAATCTCTTCAGTTAATTGTAACATAGAGATCCTTGGTAGAAAAACCCATGCTTTCAGATTGAGTAGACTGCATCCTTTGAAAAATGCACATTTTTTTTTTTTTTTTAATAAAGTTTATATTGGGTTTTCACACACCAATAATACTACAGTAAAAACATCTTTTTTTGAAAATGCATAGTGCCCGGGTTGAATTTCTTTATACAGGCACCAAAACTCATTTCATGCTCCTTTGTATTCTTTACCATATCTTTGTACTAATTTTAATTTTCTTATATAGTTTTCCCCTCTTTATTTTTTCACATTGTTATTTGATTTATCTCATTCTCAATTCAATTCATATAATATTTATACTTTTGTCTGTTCTGTTTCAATTTCATATTATATTTTCTCATCAAACAAATTTCTCCTGTAGTTAAAAATTGGAGTTATAACCTTTTAATATTTTTAATTACCATCCATTCAACTCTTATTTAAACTTTCAATCATATACCTTAAGTTTATGACCTCCTCAATATAATACTATACCATAACTTCCAATTGAATCTGCTTGTACATTCTGTAATACACACTATATTCTAAAAAGAAAAAAGAAAAGCAAAGATTTAAAATTATGTAATTTAAATCCTTTATCCATTCCAGTTCAGGTCTATCATTAATAATCATCTAAAATCTTAACATCTTTAACACTTTCTTTTCAATTAATATCATACTATCCTATAAAACTCCATAATTAATTTTCCTATTTCGCTTCACATAGTTTTAAATCATTAAATTATACCTTTTGTTAATTTATTTAACAAGCATTTCACTGAGAATTTACAATAGCTATTTTATCAGATATTTTAATCATACATTGTTACATGATTTTTCTAAAGAAAATTTTTGCCTATCTACCATAACCTTATATATCTTATGTACCTTTGCAGAATCCTCTATTTTCCATTAAGTTTTCACACCCATTATCTCTAATTAGGGCACTGTTTCATTATATTTGTTTCTTTCCTTTGTAACTTCTTTTCTTCTTTCTCCCTCTCATTTCTCGCCTCCCTCTTTTACCCCCTGTCCATCTTTACTTCAAATTATCTCTCTGCATTTCCCTCTTGTGTTGCTTTCTGATTATACTTATTTTTTTCACTCTATTTTTATTTGGATTGTTTTTCCCAACTAAACGCCCTGTCACACTACCCAACGGATGCAACACAGTCAGTAAAAGGACACAAAGCACTGAGCAAAAAGTTCCATCATTGCTTATCCCCGTCTCAAAAGGGGCAAAAATTTGCATAACAGAGTGGTATACCACGGAAAGCGACGACACGGGAGGATGAGGTGAGAGAAACGGATGCGGAACGGAAGCCTAGCGGATGGAAGGCAGATGAACGGATGGCACATCCGCAGGGCTTCCGGGGGGCTCAGCAAATGCGGACGCGAACGAATGAAGGATCAGAGCGGACGCCGAGCGGATAAAACAGATGCAGAGCGCAAGCCTAGGGCGCAATGCACAGCGGAGCCTAACGGAATGCCTTAGCGTTAATTGCGCTCCATTGTGGAGGATGGCATTTGCAGCTCCGCGGATACTAAGGAAGCAGCTCGAAAAGGAGTCACATTCAAGAGAAACTTGCTGCTGGCACGGAATTGACAGCCTTGCCCTGCCCTGCCTGCATGCCTGCGCTGCAAGCCTTGCTTGCAGCTCCATGCCGCCGTGCTGTCGCCTGCCTGTCAGCCTTGGTGCCTGCCTCCCTGCCAGACCTTCCACTTGCAGCTCGTGTTCCTGCCAGTCCTTGGTCTCAGCCTCCCCTGCCAGCCATGCAACCCACCACAACCTATGCGGAAGCACAGCAACCCACAGCAATGTTAGAGCAGCTGCTCAGCCCTTGCAAGGGGAAAGGCTACCATCCCACCCCTGGCCTCACTTCTGTTCTCGCTGGGCCTTCATGCAGCACGGGCTCGCTTTTGCTGGGGCTGGCTTCTGCTGCTTCTGCTATCTGGAGAAGCTGGTGACAAGCACTCCAACACCTTGCACCTTCACCCCTGGACTAGGCACCAAAAAGGAGGCCAGAGACTCATTTTTTGATCTTATAGCTTGTTGTTAAAGTACTATTTTTGATAACACCACACTTGCTTCATCTTTTTTGTAATAAAGTCTTGTGGAAAAACCTTTTAGAAATGGTATTAACCTTTGCCATGCTTTGAAATCTGCTGTGGATGGAGTTAAACGATAGCAGTGGGATGGGTTAAGAGCTGGATGGGTTGAGATATGGGATGGCAGGGATAACCTATTGGGATGCGGAATAGCTGTAGGGATAGAGAAACCTCCAAGTAGCAAGCATCAGTGGATGTATGGTTCCAACCCTCCCAGGTGCCACACCTATGCCCTTTATATCAAATAACATATAATCAATCATCCACACATGTCAAACATAAACAGCAACTCTTTATAAATGCCCTGTTCATTCTAGGGCCAACTCAACATACATGGCCAATCTTCATCCGTGTATGAGACAGGCTGAAGGAAACATCCATTAAAGCAACTCTATCATCCTTCCTGTGCCACTCTACTGCTCCACGTGGGATTGCACCCAGTGCTCAGGAGGTTCGCTGCTTCTTCCCTTCACGCAAGGCTCTGTTGGGGCCTATGCAGCATCCTCAGTTGTCTATCAGGTTCGCCCTTGCCTCCATTCCCAGGCTCCATTCTCCATTGCTATGTTGGAGGTCCACAGACGTTCTCTACAAGAGGCATTGTGGTGGCATGAGATTTGCAGTTGCAAGCAACTCCACATCCTCTCATGGTCTCTGGGTTGAGGCAGCATGGTGAGACATAGTAACTGGAACCTGTTGCAGCCAGATGTCAAAGCATTCTCCACACGCACCAGTTCTCACTTCCCCTGGACAGCCTGATAGTTGAGATCCTTCGCTTCACTGTGAGTCATTTGAGTTGTAGGCTTCATGATGATAGTTTGTGAGGAGAGAGCTCTATACCTCGATTGAAGTAGGGCACATCTTGCGTTGTTCATTGGGCAGGTTCTAGATCTGGTTGAAAGCCCATGATTGAGTTGCATTTTCCAGCCTACCCTTGATCACTTGCGTTGATACCTGGCATTGAAGATTGAGCCGCTTGCTGAACGCATCGATGTACATGAACTTGTATGTCAGCATCGACCCTGCGCAGAGCGATATGCTGAAGAAGCCCTCATTGAGTGTGATAAGTGACCACCAAACTTGGCTAGGCACTATTTACAGGACTTAACATCGCTTCTCATCGATGGCCTCAACAGTGTGGGAAGTATCCACCTCTATACCCACGCTCTGCTACTTCTCTCCCATCCTTCTTCAGTGAGAGGAGCACTGGAGAGCTCCTCCTTTGTCATTCTTGATGATGCCTGCGACCAACTATCTCTGACCACCAATGCGTGATGATGTTGTGTGCGCACCCTTCCAACACTACTCGGACATGCTCACTGATAGGTGGTCCCTTGCCAGTGCGCACAGAGTGAGTTCCACCTGTAAGCCCAGGTTCCAGGCTGCGGCCGGACATTTGTGCTTGCCTTAGTCAACCTTGGTGTCAGCCGTCTGCACAATTCGTCAAACAATGCCTGAGAGCTCCTCATGAATTTGGAATTGCCGAGTGTCTCGTTCTGAGCTACACACCATCAGCATTTTGTACAGTCCGTCTTCTGTTCTTTCTGGCTGAACTATTCTTCGTCCCAGACGCTTCTGGCTGCCTCTTTTTTCTTCCCGTAGTAGAGTTCACAGAGCCTGTAGATCGCTTCGCGCTGTGCAGAAGGATGGTGCTGCCAAAAGGACTTGTTATGATACCACAGGACATAGACTGGATGCTGTGGAAGAGGAAGAGGCAGATGAAGGCTGCAGGAGGTCTGCCACCGCAGGCTGCTGTTCCGAAAGTGAGATCCAGGTGAGTTGCTCCCCCTTTTTTACTAGCAGTATAGGCTGTCCCTTTGCTATCTTCTAGGCATACTCAGGCATCCTCTATGCATCCTGTAGACATCCCTAATATATCTGAGATAGGTCCCCTCGCAAACGTTTTTTCCGTTTTAAAACGCTTTGTTTTCCGCTTGGCATCCGTTCTGCATCCGTTCCACTTCTCCTGCATCCGAGTAGATGGAGTTAGCGCAGATGCGCAGCGGATGCCTCGACATATGCGAGTTGCGTGACGAGCAGAACGGATGCCTAGCAGATGCGTTGCGGATGCAGAACGGACTAATTGTTACATTTTGCCGCGCAAAAGTTTTGAGCAGCTCAAAACTTTCTGAGCGGATGAAATGTCAATAGACGGATGCTGAACGATAGAGAGGAAGCAAAAGGATAGAAGAGGAGGCAGTGACTACAGAACGGATACATCGCATCTAAACCAACGGATGGCTAGCTGTTTTGTCCATTTTACATCCTCTTTGCATCCGTTGGTGACAGTGTGACAGGGGCTTTAAACTTTCCATTCTCTTTCCCCCCTTTCCTTTCCCCCCCCCATCTAAGATTACTGTTCATAAAAAAAGGCTTCTTCTTTGGTCCCAATTCTTCTTGTTCTGCATGCATTTCTTGTTGTTTCTCATAATTCCAAATCCCCATTTCTAAAAACTGAAATACAAAGCCAAAGAACCTCTCCCTTCTTGTGCATCTTCTTTGTACTTTTTAAGTTCCATTTTCAGTTCTTCTTAAAAGTGGAGCCATTTTAAACAGTTTTAAACAACTACCCGATTGATTTTTAGTCATTCAAAATAATAACCAAGAATCCATAAATCATCAAGTAAATCCAGATAGTCCCAAGTTATATCTTTCTTTTTTCTTTTTTGGATTTTGCTCTTCTGGGGTTTTGTTGCTAATATATTCGTTAGAACTGTATCTTTTGGGAAGTCTTGTTGAGATTTTGTTATAGAGTTTTTTTTTGATTCAGGCAGTAGGCAGTCTCCTCCCTTCCAGATCCTGTCCTTTTATTCTTTTTCTCTCCTTTCCTGTTTTCAAAAGCTTTTAATTATACAGAAATTGTTATTATCCCTTTGACTTTTTATTTTCAGCATTAAATGCCTATTGATGTCAAAGTGGATTTTTTTCCAATTTCTTCTTTAGTCTCTTAGCTGTCAGTATAGGAAAAGAAGAAAACCAAATATTTTCCCTTTTCTCTCTCCTTCGCAGCTTAAAAATTTCCTTAGGGAACAATGTTATTGTTTTTTAACAGTTTCAGTTCTAGGGTACCTTATATGTTGCTTTTGCTGTTTGACCCGGTCAACCAAAACTTTTTCTTCTTATCTTCCTCCTTCACATTCTTTTCCGGTTGGGTTCTTCTTTGTGGTGGCCATTTCTGACCACCGCTGCAACCGCCTTCGGGGAAGGGAGTAATGGCCAGCTGGGGAAGAGAGATGCGGCTCTCCTAAACCCTGCTAGCAGTCTCCCCCCTCTTCACCACATCTACAGGGTGGTTTAGCCCCAAAACCATCCAGCTCGCAGCGCTCCAGCAGCGAGCATGGATCGAAGCCTCGCAGAGACGAGGTTTCAGTCTGTCACTGAAGAAGCTCAAACTGGAAGTCAAAAAGAGCACATTTCTTGAGTGAGACTGCGAATGAATCTGTTTGCTTGAAAGCCTGGGAAGAATTAGTATTCATTAAGGAAAATTGGTAGATAGATATTTTGATTCCTTTTCAGTGCTGTTTTGCTCAGTTCAGTAGTTTACATTTCATTTATCTAGCTCTCTCTTCTTTCTCTTTCTCTTCTCTTTCCTTTTTCTTTCTCTTTCTCTTTCTCTCCTTCCTCCATCTTTCCATTCTTTCCTCTTCTTTTCTGGGTCTGTGAGCAGGTTACTGGTGCTACCTTAGGATGTAGATCTTTGATTCAGCTGTTTAGTATGGTCTGTACTTTCTTATAAATAATTACAAGAATTAGACTAGAAATATGTACAATACTTCATTTTGAGAGTCTTGTAAACTGATTAAATGTTTAGTCCAGGGGAAAGCAGTTTCCTTTCTCAGATTCCAGGTGCATGGGGTAGGGAATTCATTATCAGTATCAATTCATTGTCAGTAACAGATAGTGACATCTAACTGCTTGCTCCAAATGTAAAGTACTGAGGTACTCCAGAACTTGTATGCAGGGAATAGAAAAATGATAGTCACATACATAACATTTAAATATACTGTATACAAAAAGATAAATGTATTACAATCAGGAATATATTATCTGATGATTTGCCACTACATAAAATTTGTACACAATATTTGGGACACTGTTATTGGAATCAGAAAAAAATGTACACCAAATATTTTTATGATGTTGTTGCAAGATAGATATAATTAACAAGTTCCTTATATTCGTGTAAAAAGTATAGTGCATCCCTATGAGAAATATGTGAGAAATATTTTTGATTCCTCCTGAATCTCATGAATAAATCTATTTAAGTAAAAGTGGGAACAGGGTGAGAAATTAAAAATTTACAAATAGAGAACAAGATCAAAGCCATGACCCCCCCCCAAAAAAAAAATCCATCCTCAACCGAAAGAAAGTGGCAGATGTCAGATATTTGGCTGGCATGCAAACTCATCTTGGGACTTAGATTTTATTGTTGTATGGAACCCTACTGACCTCCAACTAATGTTCCAACTGATATTTCATATCCTGGACTATCTCTGTCTAACCTTACTCTAATTCAAACTAAGGAGGTGCTCAGCTGAAAAATCATGAGAAGCTAATTAGGATTCAGTAAAACCATTCCAACTTGAATTGTTTCTTTAAAAATACAACAGGTAAGAAGCAGGTTGGGAAAACTTAAATTTTTAAGCAGTGTGTCATGATAAGACTCTAGAGCAGACCTCAATTTTGAGCATCTCCATCTTGAGCCTGAGGACAGTTTTAAATACAAATCTTGTAGCAGGCAAAAATGTTCTTAAGATACAAAAATGTTCTTTAGAATTTTGATTATACAACTTCAATTGTGTTTTTGTGGTATAAAATATCCAACCTGGATTTTATATAAAAGTTGAACTGCTTTAGCCTTGAAAAACAGAGAATAGCAAAATCTAGCTTACCCATTTCAATGAAAAGAAATTGTCCTGCTGGAACGAAGTGCTTCCAAAGAAATGTAATTATGCTGTGTTTTCCATATAAACAACCCCCACTCCTTAATGTTTAAAGATACAGATCTGCTCAGTCTTGTTACTGCCTATACTTCAGTTCCTTGAGCTACCTCTTGTCTTCAAAATTGTTTGTTTATAATTGTTAACTCTGATCTTTTTTTATTTACTGTAGAGAATATTTGCTTTTTCTACTTTTTTAAATCTACCTTGGGTTTGGGATACAATGGCAATAGCATCTCAAAACAGTGTTTGCTTAATTTTGTGACAAAAATCCCTGGTACAAAGGAAAAATGCTAAATTTTCCAATTATTATACACAATATTCCACTTTACTTCAAGACATAGTTTGTCTTTAACCAATGTGGAAAAAGATTAGAGAGTTGTAATTAAATTAATTAATCTGCTAGGACATTAATTTTAGCATGTGTGATAAAGAAATTAATTTTCTAAATATGTGGTATTTACTATCCTTGGAATTTAATAATTTTCAAATTTTATTTTATGTTTTATATTTTTAAACATCCATCTCCCTTGGATAACTGGTTATTCATTGGACTTTAATATTTAAAATATGACATAATTTCTTGCCAATTTAAGATTGCCAATTTAAGATAGCAAGTTCATAATAGCAAAATGGGAATTCTTTTTCCCAGCACAAACATATGTGCACACTGATTTTTCTGTTTATAAGAATGATTTAATATAGCCAAATAATTTTATTATAATACTACACTGAAGATTCATGCAGGAAAGAAGAGAAGATTGTGTGAATTGATATCTAGAGAACATCCATCCCACACTTATAACAACTTTATTTTTGAGGGATGTTAATCCACCTCTTTAAAATTTGTTGTGTGGATTTTAAGTTACAAAATGTTTTAACATAGCAAAATGGTTTGTTATTATTTAACAATTAATTACTATATTGAACAAAGCTTTTATTTGTAAAAATAACCAGATTTTCAGATTGGATTTGGTATTTTTATCCAGAATCTTTGATATTTCATGGTGTTAAAAATACTGTTACACAATGTAAGCTGTTCCAAGTCAAACTGCCTTTTGCAGTTGACTGATAATTATTTTGTGATGTTGCTCCAGCTGTTTTGGAATTGTACCCAAGGCAGTTATTATTTTTGGTACTATATTCATTTTTGGGTTTTTTGCCATAGTCCTTCTATTTATATTTGCAGATCTCTGTATTTTGTTATCTACTCCAATTCTTTTTCTTCTATTCTATTGTCTCCAGATACTGCTACGTCTACTACCTGCCTAGTCTTGGATGTTATGTGGCAGATGCCTGTCTATCTGAAATCTAAAATCCCAGAGCAATTTAGTAATTTATTTTCTATTTTCATTTTTTAAAATATTCAATATTTTATAGTCCCATTAGTTTTTACTTGGAGAAAAATGTTATTTCAAATACCCTACTACTACTTTGTCATGCTACTGTTTATAATCAGTCTACTTTGTCATGCTATATTGTTTGTGGTTAGTCTGTGTAATCTTGTAACAGTTCATCAGATGGTTCAGTTTCTTTGCTGAGGCAGAACTTGCTCTCTGTTAGTTTCTTTTCAATTCTGGAATTGTATGCATTTGTCCTTAAAGCTTAGTCTTGTTGTACCCAGAATTACCGCATCTTTCTTCAACTTTCCTGGTTATAAAACACTATTTGCACTTTGAATTTTGTGATGGAATTTCTAATTAATTGTATATTAACAAATATGGCTTAGGGGAAAGAAACACAGAAATATTGAAGAGGGCAGGAATGAGAATGGGGTTGGAATGAGAAAAAATGAAGAGAAAGTGAAATTAGTAAATTGGCAATTTCTGCTCAATCACCCATTTTATTTAACATGAAAAAGTGAAGTTCTTCTACCTTTATTATTTATTAGCAAATTTGAACAAAACACTTTTCTAGATGCTTAGAAGTATTGTATTATTTTCTAATAGAAAGAGTTTAGAGAAAGTCTGCTAAGATTTCTGAAAAGTAATGCTTTTATTTTGTATAGTTTTATAAAATGTAAAAGGGAAATGTAGTTATATATACACAGGGTATTTTATTGTGTATTATTTTCCATAAAGAGGAAATTGAAAATGGGTGGAGTGTGCAATGATGAATATATTAAATGCTCAGTACCAATTGAAGGATTATCAAATCTCAGTTTAATAAGCAAGTGGGTTATGAATTGCTTGTTTGGGCTTCTCTTTAAAGGCCAAGCCTCCTCAGAGGCTGACATGAAACCAGCTCAGCGTGTAATTCAAATGGGCTTTGAAGTTTTCCTGAAGGATGAAGTCTTGTATCAAAACAGGTTTCACAAGTAATTTGGAGTGATTCAGTCCAAATTATGGTTTTCCTTCCTCAGAGGAAGGCTAAACTTTTGAAAGTATTTCTCTAGAGAATGTGGATCCTTGGATATAAACTATTTTGATTGATTGGGGTCATTTAGAAAATACCCTTTTCAGCATCATCTGTATAGGAGGAGACTTCTTTGTAAAATCAAAATCAAAATTTATTTGAAGTAACATTCTTGGCTCTTGATCTCTTTTTAAATGGGAAAAATCAAGTTTTATTGTCATTGAGTCATAAAACAAACAAACAACCTTGTATTGACTTTCAGATCCAACTACAGAATTCCTGAGAAATATATCAAATTTTGCAGTCATATGTTTTAATATATTAATTTATATTTGAATGTCAGTAAAGTACATCTTGACTATTTACAAGGGATAAGCAGAAATTATAGAACATGGTTGGAGAGAGGTAGCTTCTGATAAAATACAATTAATGTGGTTTTGTATTGGATATAGATGTACCTGCCTGAATGTTTTATGTGTATATATACTTATACTTATATACATATATGTGTATATATACTTATTTTATAAGTATATGAATGTATGTGTATGTGTGTGCGTGCAAGTATATGTAAGTATGTTTTCGTGTATCTGTGTCTGTACATTCTGAAGAGATCAGCCTAGGGACCCTCTGACTGCTCCCACCAGCACTGGTATTTCTCTGACTTTACTTTCCATAGCTCTCTAGTTTCTCCTTCAGATCCAGCTTATCATATTCATTCCTAATCTTGCTGTCACTTGACTGCACTACATATATCCAATCACTGTCTTCTGGACCTTTCCTTCCACCGTAATGCCCGACTGATTGGTTAGTCCCTGCATATCTGTCTGGATTTTGACATCTCATGGGAGCTTGTTATTCTCCATGATTTTTATAGAATCTCCCATTTGTATTTGCAGAGTCCAACCCATATACTGTGCATGTGTTCCTGTACACAATGCCAGCGACTTGGTTTTGCCATTCAGTGTATCCATTCCTCTTATATTTGTCTCTTATATCCTGTCACTGTGTGTTGGGATGTTTCTGAGGTCTTTCTACACAAACAGGGTCCCATCTAATGTGATAGACTTCTGCTTCTATGAATCTGATGCTTACTGCCTGCTCTTGATCACTAGTGCCTTAGTGCTATTTTTTTAGTCCAACCCTTCCAAGCCACTGGTAGGATTTTCCAGTGTCTGCCACATTAGCTATTTACATTCCATTCAGGGCTTTTTCCATATTCTCCAGTCCACTATATGTATTGGTCAGACATGCTGATATTGTCTGCCTTCTCTTTCTCAGGATATGTCTTAGTACTTAGATACTGTTGTCTTCATTCTCTCCTCATTGTGGTTCCCATCTAATTGGGGATACCAAAATATTTCTACCTCATCTGTTTGAGGCCCGCACATAGTTCCATTCCATCATTTTTAATTACCCTTCCTCTTTTTAGTACAATCTGGACATATATCTCTTGTCTGAATTATTTCCCCATGTCCCCATTACAGATCCATGTCAGGTAGATAAGCAACTCAATGTCTCATTCACTCATAATATACACCTTGATGTGATCCATGTAGAAAATGTGGCAGGTGGTGGTTTAACTCTTGAACTTGTATTTGTTAGGCATTATTTATCTTGCTGAGTGGGTTGTAGCCTGTGTAGAACAGCATCAGGAACAGTGCATCACCTTGGTATATGCCACTTGATGGCTAAATAAGCATAAGCTGTTTTAACTTGATCTCTTGAGTGCTTCAAGAAGGACCTTAGCATCTTGTTGAATTTGTATAAAGTCAGGCATTCACAGTCTTTGGGTATGGTATTGAATTGTACAGTTCTCTGTAGTCAATCCAGATTGTGCTTTGATTGATCTACCTAGATCTGGAGTCTTGGGCAACTCTTCTGTCTGTGAACTGGTATTTTGAGATGCTGACCTTGTTTCTAAGCTATGTTCATGTACTAGCCATATGATCCTGTAGATTGAAAGCTTTGATGTCTGATAAGACTTTCCATGTAATGGGGAGGCCACTGATTGGCCAGTAGTTGACATTATTGTTTTATTCAATATGGGGTGTTTTCTATGATCAGCATTGTCCTTACCTGTGCTAGCCAGTCTGCGTGGGAGTCTGCTGCTTGCAGTTAATTCATCTGTGCTGGTAGATGTTCATGCACTTTTGTTAGTTTTTTATCCAGGTGATGTGGATCATTTTGAGCTAGGTATTGTCCAGCTCTTTATGTTCTTGACCTGCCCTTATTTCTTCTTCTGGGAGATTGCTACTCTCATGTCCTGTAGCCACTTTGAAATGGCATTGCTGCTTTCTCTTTCTGCCATATGTTCTTCCAATTTCTGCTATTGGTGGCTATGCTATTACTGTATAGTTGCACTCCAGTTGGGAGTATACCTTGGATACCCTTTGGTTCTTTGGAGAGAAGGAAATTGATTTTCTTGCCTTTGCTTCTCTAGTCCCAGTTCTGAGAGTCTTTGCTTAGCAATCTCTAGCACTTCAAATGGATTCACACCCTTGTGTTTTTCCAAAACTTGGTCTTATCTCTAATCTTTACAACCTTTTGTTATTCTACTAGCTTAGTAACCACTCATGAATGAAGACAATGTATGTGTCCCAGGATAATGTTTCAAAATCCAATCTGGGTCAGTCACTGGGACCAGGGGTTTTGTCTTCTGAGTTTTGGGACTTCTGGTGGAGCCCATCTTTATTAACTTATTTCTGAGTTACCCTAATCTTAGGCTCTAAATTCATTTTCCAGGGGATGGGGGGATGGGGGAGAGGTGTGTACTGCTGTTCTTTTTGATGATATAGCTGATCATTTCCAGGATTATAGTGGCATATACCACTTCATCAGTTTGAATTATGGTATCGTAAGGATTTTCATGAGGACCCCATTGACATCTATTACCATGCTATCCATTGGTATTTCTACAAGCCTTGGTATTTAGTCCTGAGGGTTAACTTTAGGTAGTTTATCCATGATTTTCTGCCTCATATCAGCTGCTGTGCTAGGATATGAAGGAGTCAGTGATGTTCAAAAATCTGATTTTGGCTGCACATGCAATTGTTCTTCTGGATCTTCTTGAGTGTGAGAGGTGATATGGAGTTGGCTTATTTTAAGTTGTGACTGCAACTTCCTCTAACCATGTTAAATATTGGGTAGCTACCTGGTTTTGGCTCAGATCTTGTTTATGCAGTTGAGGTTCAAGAAGGCATGATTCTCTTGGTTCATGTCACTCTTATATCTGAGGCAAGCAAACGAAGTATCAGCTGATATGGTTGGTAATTCAAACCCCAGTCTCTTGTATTGATGAGCAGCACCACTATGGTATTCAAATGCTAGCATTTATATATATATATATATATTCAAAGCTGAATACTATATATA